>BSBM01000247.1:1350000-1355000 GCA_027924585.1 Larix kaempferi
AAGATGACGATGGTGGAGATGTTGGTGAGGAAGGGGGAGATGAAAATTATGATGAATATTTTGATGATGATGGTGATGGTGATGATCATCATCATCATATTCATCATCATCATCATCATCTTCATCACCATCATGATCATCATGGATCTAAGCAAAGATATTAAGCAAATAACTAAAATAATTTAAAATCAAGAACAAGAACATATAAGAATAAAGAATTTGTATTGAAATAATGGGGCAAGCAAGTGCTTGCGGAATCAATACCTCTAATGGTGAGGTTGAATGGCTCCAAGGATGAGCAACTCCAATCTCCAATGGTCTCTTCTCCAATGTGGTTTGCAATGGCTAAAATGCTCAGGGGAGATTTCAGCAGCATAAGGATGAGATAATGGATGGATGTGAAATGAGGAGCCCCTACCACCTTTTTATAGGTTTTGGTGGTGGGAAATACCATTTGTGGTTTTGTGGAAACCAAATGGTATTGACCAACATGGTTTAGGTACTTTTCCCTCCTTTTTCCTTTTTTGAATAAAAATAATATTTTAATTCCCTTTTTAATATTTTTGGGAATTTGGACCCTTTTTGAGGGTTTTTTATGATTTTCTTGGAAAAATAATCTTTTTTAATGGAAAAAGGGGTGTACTGAGGTCTTTTGGTGACCTTTTGTTGGTTTCAGAGGCTCAGATGGTGGAAAAGTGGACAAATGGGTCATGTGAGTAAGGGAATGAGCTAGTGAGCACTTTTTAGGTGTTAACACTATGTATAAATTCTCTAGATGCATTCGGTGGTTGAAGCGAAGGGAAATGCTGCATAATATTAGTATGCAAACCAAAAAATATATGTCTATATGTATCATAATAATACTCAAATTCTACATGGTATCTACAACAATATGTATTGTGATCAATGAAAATTCTAACATACCAGGGTTTGCATTTTTCGAAGGACCTTTGGCCCAAGTTCAATTGTGTGTGCTCATTCCTAAACCTCTCATAGAGTTCTATTTGTGTTGTGTCAAGGAATTGCTTGACAGGGGGTTCAACCCCCCAACACCTTTTCTCAACTTTAAAACATCTCTTTGATTCGATGACGGTCTAGTGTTATCATTCCAAAACTTTTGCACTAGTTCTTTAACAACATCAATGAGCTTCATGTCTGAACGAGGTAACCTACCAACAAAGGCCCAACAATATTTTTGGCCTAGGGTCTCAAGTTTTTCTCTAATGGAAGAATACTTTTGAAGAGTCTTCCTATCTACTTTAAAGATTTTACATGTGTGTGATAGTAGGCGACGTTGCCTTGTGGATCTGTCTACAATTGATTCCGATAGTACACGACGGGACGCATTAAAATCTTTTGTACGAGAAGTTTTTGCAATCAAATTAAATGCAGATTGTAGATTTCTAACAACATGATTGTTGGCCTCTGAACTTCTAACTACCTTTATGCACAAAATTCTCCTAACATGAGCTAGACAATGTGATTTTAACAAAGCAAGAAACAATTGACATTTTGCTGCATCGATTTTGGATTCAAAAAAATCTTTGATTATCTTGTTACAATAGAAATCAATAGTGTGTTTGGGCATCTTACCTTCAAGTCCTGAAAATGAACTTTCATCCACATGAATATGTCTAGGAGTTCTTCGCCGTTTGGTTGATAGTCGATGCAAGGGAGTCGGCAAGGAAGTACGAGTCTCGTCAATGGTTTGTTGTGGCTCTTTGTTCACAAATTGGTCCTGCAATGGAGTGTGTTCTCCAGGTGTGTGCTCTTCTTGGGGAGGTTGCTAGTTAAGAACTTGTTCAACATCCATCCATTCATACTCGACATCAGGCAAGATTTGATTGACTTCAACCACTTCGTCATTGCTTGTTGATGGATCTAAGGCACTAAAATTTTGATTTCTATGGTTTTGCATGTACAACCTAGCATTTTCTCTTATCTCATGGGTCTTTTCAAGGGGCGGCTACGTCTTTCTAGACTTTCTTTTATTATTACATCTGTTGCCCATATTCAATGCGTTTTTTGGAAAGAAAAAAAATATGACTCCTGCAAGAATGAACAACAAACAAGATATTAAAACTCAATGTGCATGATTATTAAAGCTCGATGTAGCAATTGATTATGTACAACAACATCTAGTGAGAATGTTTTCATATAATCTTAAAAGCTATTGGGAATGCCCTACATATAAAGTTACAACATCACCTCTAGGAACTCAGTAGGATGGTATTAGATGGTGGTATGGGATGTTAGTAGGAGCAAATTCCCTACAAGGGAGAAGCTCACACTCACTTCATTGTCATGGTATGGATGAGGGAAAATAGCCCCAAAAGACTAAGAGTTTTAAATTATTTAGGTGTTTGTGTGAGTTGTTGTAGTGAAACCATGAGGAATTCAACAAACTACTAGATGGAGGAGTGTGATTATGAAATGTTATTGGTGGTGATGAAAGTAATTTGTTTTTATTATCTTCATGAAAGGTTGAAAGCATTGGTTGGTGCATGTTGTAGTTTTCTTTTGGTAACATGTTTTTATTGTCTATTTTGAAGATTAAGAAGACTAAAATAGATCTATCATACAATTCATGAGGAAAAACCAAAATAGCTGCCATTCAAACAAGTGAATGAAGACTAAATTACATTTAACAAGATAAAATTATCTCCATACCTCAAGGATTATGATTGCTCTTTGCTTCAAATGTCAAATGCTCTTTTGATGTGTCCACTATATGTAAGAAGACTTCATGTGTGTCCAAGTAGCATGAGAATTCAATCCAAGGTTCCAAATAGAGTCCAACTGATGTGTATTCACTCAATTGATCGAAATAGAGCCCAATAGGTGTGTATTCAATACAAAGAGCCAAATAGAGCCCCAAATGTTGTGTATTTTATCCAAATGGTGAAGGAAACACCAAATGGTGTATGAATTCAATCTACCATGTAAATGCTTGTTGGACTGTGCGTGAAACCAGTGAAGAGAATGCAATGAATGAGGAAAAAAATGTGGGAGAAAGAATGTGGGTGATTTCTAAATTTTATGCTCAACAGGGACGCACACGTGCCAGATGCACATGCGCGCTAGAGGTGTGTGTGCACTAGATGTGCATGTGCATCCATGCTGAACGTTATAATGTTTGGTGGATAACATTCACTGTATTTATTTCTCAACAGATATAAATGTGTCGGTTTATGCCTAGAGCCCCTCCCCATGAAGAGCCCCTCCCCCATAAATGCCTTTAGGACCTCTTCTAACCCATAATCCCTAAGTGCATTTAAGTGATTTTAGGTGTTTAGGGGTTTAAGGGTATATTTACAAATTTGTGTATTTTGATTTCAAAACATTAATTTAATTTTCAATTAGAAACATATGTATTACATCAAGAATAATTAAATACATAGTAGATATATTAATGTTGTATAAAGTGATGATAATGATGATGAGAATGATGACGATGAAGATGGTGATGACAATGATGATGATGACTAATGGAGATGATGGAGATGATGATGATGATGTTGATGATGTTGATGATGAATATGATGATGAAAATGCAGCACATCATCCTCATCATCATGATCATCTTCATCATCATCAACACCATGATCATCATCATCACCTTCGTCATCATCATCATCATCATTGTGAGGATGAGGAGGATGATGATGATGATGGTGATGATGATGATGATGATGACAATGGTGGATGATGATGAATATGAGTACGATGATGAAGATGACGATGATGATGACGAATATGATCATCATCAAAATCATCATATTCGTCATCATCATCTTCATTAGTCACCATCATCACCATCTTCATCATCATCATCATCATCATCGTCATCATATGATCACGGTCACGATAATCATTGTCTTCATCATCATAATAGTCATCTTCGTCTTCGTCATCATACTCGTCATCGCCATCTTCCTGATTATCATCATCATCATTGACATCTTCGTCATCATCTTCGTATCATCATCGTCATCATCATCTTCATGATGATGATGATGATGATGATGATGACGAAGATGTTGTTGAAGATGATGACGAATATGCAGCACATCATCATCATCATCATCGTCTTCGTCATGATGATATGATGATGATGATGATGGTGGATCATGATGAATATGAGTACAATGATGATGATGACTAATTTGGAGATGATGATGATGCTGAGGAATATGCAGCACATCATCATCATATTCATCATCATCATCAACTTCCTCTTCCTCATCATCATCATCATTGTGAGGATGCGGATGATGATGAGGATGATGAAAATGATGATCATATGATGATGATGATGATGATGACGATGATGATAGTCATCATAATAGTCATCTTCATCATCCTCATCATACTCGTCATCACCATCATCCTTATCATCATCGTCATCATCATCATGATCTTCGTCATGATGCTAATGATGAAGATGATGATGATGATGAAGATGGTGATGATGATGATACCTAATGGAGATGATGATGACGACGATGATGATGATGATGATGATGAAGATGATGAGGAATATGCAGCACATCATCCTCATCATCTTCATCATCATCATCATCATCATCATCATCATTGTGAGGATGAGGATGAGGATGAGGATGATGATGATGATGATGATGGAGATGGTGATGATGATGATATGATGATGATGGTGGTGGTGGTGGATGATGATGAATATGAGTACGATGAGGAAGATTATGATGATGATGACGAATATGATGATGATCATCAAAATCATCATATCCATCATCATCATCTTCATTAGTCATCATAATCACCATCTTCATCATCCTCACCATCATCATCATCATCATATGATCATGGTCACAATGATCATTCTCTTCGTCATCATAATGGTCATCTTCATCATCCTCATCATACTTGTCATCGCCATCTTCATCATCATCATCATCATCATCATCATGGTGTTGATGATGATGAAGATGATCATGATGATGAGGATGATGTGCTTCATA
>BSBM01000247.1:1357500-1457500 GCA_027924585.1 Larix kaempferi
TTATATTTTTAATTCATTTTTAACTGCACTCATGTCAAATTTGTAAAAAACATAGGTCATTTATTTGGCCTATAACTTTTGATTGGCTTACCTATTTCGAAAACGGAAGAGAACTCGCACAAGACCACGAAAATACCTACAACCTGAAAATAATAAAATATTTTGATTATTTTTAAACCATGATATGGTAGCTCAACACTTGACCATGTCATTTTAGGGTTTAACTGATTTCGGTAATTAAAAAAATATAAAATTGACTTTTAAAATTTTGGAAAAATAGCCCCGCACAAGACTCTTCTGTTTTCTACGCCTCTACATTTTGGGGTGGTTATACCACTTTTCCATAAATAAAAGTTATATATTCTAGAAGGTCATCCGTTTTTCTACGTTTCACCTGTTTACACCTAATCCAAAAAAGTTTTGTAGGTACCTCTAATAATTCATTTTAATGATAATATTCCTGTTTTTCCAGAATGTCATTGAAACTAACGTGTCATAATTGGGCATCATTACGTTGCACCATTCCTTTATAGAGGTTTTTTCTAGCCCTTGAATGCCCAAAAACGTGTGGTGAAATCGATTTTTCTTCCCAAGGGCTTACTCCCCCTCTAACAGTTTGTTTTTGGGTACCCACTGTTAGGATATTCCTATACCCTATCCTAGTCCTACCAGCATTTTCATTATTTTCATTTTTAGTCTTGCATGCATTTCTGCATGCAGCATGTAATTGCATGCATCCCAGTCATCATTCCCAGCACCTGGCCTTAGTTAGCTAGCCCCTAGGAGCTTCTCTCAGATTA
Source organism: Larix kaempferi (assembly GCA_027924585.1). Lineage (NCBI taxonomy): Eukaryota > Viridiplantae > Streptophyta > Pinopsida > Pinales > Pinaceae > Larix > Larix kaempferi. The sequence continues at coordinate 1,358,301 of BSBM01000247.1, forward strand.
GTTTTAGCCCTCCTAGAGCTTAGTGCGCCCTACCTCCTTGATTTAAGGAAGCCACTCGTCCTCTCTCACCTACCACTTAGTTGCACTTCAGTTAATTAAGTTATCATCAGTTCTTTTCTTGATTTAAGGCTAGACTGACTCTCAACTGACTGTATCACTCCGATGGACCTCCAATGAGACTAGACTGCTCATTCTGACTCGAGTTAGCTCCTCATGCGCCCTCCACTGAGCCTCCTTAGTTCAGTTAGTGCCAGTTACACTCAGTTATACCTACCACACTTAGTTAGACTCAGTTTGACTGATGGTTGACAGTTACTTGAGCATTGATGACTCCACTGATGATGATGAAGACTTCTAGTTGTGCTCCGATGACACTCCAATGATCTTTTTATCACTCCATGAAGGCTAATTCGAATTGCCACCTTGGCATTCCAATCCTCATGCATTGTACTACTTATTTGTCCATATTGTGATTAATGAATTAGTGTGTGTGAAGTTATTTTGCTTCTATCTGAGTTCTACTGTATTATTATTTTGTTGCTCATTTTACTGCATTGACCACTATTAATCTTATTCCTAAATTATTTCATTATAAGGTATACATCAACTCTTAGATCTGGTGTGAGGATTTTCACACCCACGATTTTGGAAACTCGTGGAAACCCCATTTTGGACATCCCACAGTCAAAATATTTTTCTTCATGCCCAACACTTGTGTTTTGTTGTTATGTGCATCCCTGTTTTGGTTTGAACTTGTGAGTAAGAAATTAGTAGTGGAAGAGGTTTAGAATTGGCTTGATAAACCTAGTGAAGAGAGTAAACTCACAGAAAGATCGAAGGGTCTTGGTCACTCTTCTATGCACAACCTAAAGAACACTAGAAGGGAAGGTATGGCCTAAGGGATTGTGTAGCAGTGAAGGGAATACTTTTTTGTGTTGGGTGTGTAGGTATTATGGGTACCAAGCTACCTAGATCTTGTCGAGGTATCAATAGCTCTGTGGTTGAGCTCACTAGTTTAGCATGTCATTCCCTTCCATTTCCTTAGCATCCTGATAAACCCAACTATGGATTGGCTTGGAAGATGTTTGGTGTATATTTGGCTATGTGTGAGTCTATTTTTCCCTTTTTCCTTGTAGAAATCATCTCCAACTCGGGGGTGGAAGTTTTGTTAAGAGATTGATGAGCACAACTGGCCTATTGTTGGGTGGAACATTGCAGTTGCATATCCAGTTGCTCAGGACTACTTCGTTTCAAGATAAGTACTCTCTCTTGTTAATTCAGCAATGTCTTTATTTGATGATTATTATGAATATGTTGAATGCATGCTAGATGTGTAGTAGAATTGTATTCCATTGTGTCAAATTTAATCATGCATCTATACACATATGCATTTTGTTTGTATGAATTTGTACATTTTATCATGGGGATGAGAAGCAGATATAACCTATTTTTAGTGTCATGTTCTCTCCCTTGTGTTGGATCGATGGGAGGGGACGTGACATCAAGTTATTAACAAAATCATAAAATATTTATATTTCCTGCACTAAATTATTTGTAATACTGCGATCTAACTTAATGTTGTTATTATAAAGGTCGAGTTTGGAAATGGCCGAGATCTTCTATGAGGAGTCTCGTACATTGAATAGTATAAGAGCTTTTAGTTCTTGCAAAATTTGTTCAGGGTTTAGCTTCATAGCTGATGCGGACTTGTTAAAAATGGTGTTGTAAGTTTGGTATAGCTCCTCAAGCTATTAACAGATCTGTGTTGAGCCTTTGCTGCTTCTACAATTCTCTTCTTGCCTCAATTTGCTAATAACGGAAATAAGACATTCCAAATGAGTCAACCTTGGTTTCCTGACATAGTAAGTTATCCATGCTGAGGGGATTGGGGACGGTTTCCATGCAGGGGGGATTGGGGAAGGCTACGACAGATTCGATCATCCATGCCAATTCTGACTCAATGCGACCTATTCCTTTCCGTGATTCTTTTACAATACCCTCACTCGGTCGAGTTCCCATGTTTTCATCCATTGTATCTCTCTCATGCTAAATCAATTTGGAGAGTGGAGGTTTGATCCTTGTATATTATAATTTATCTTCCACGATTGCATCGGATTCCATTCAAAGATTCCGAAAGAAAAGTTGAAGGTCTATTTTCATGACCACCTCGCTATGAAGCAGTTGAAATTATTAGCTGAATGAGGGTACAAAGTCTTTTAAAAATCTTCCTACCCGCACCTTCCAGAATTAGCAGACAAAATGTGACAAAGTCCAGAACCGAAAACAACAATAAATCATCATTATTGATCATGCAACATGCAGCCTACCACCGAGGTGCATGCAGCCAGGAAACGTGTTGAGGCATGCAACCAAGAAATTTGTTGAGGTGCCACAGTCATGCATCCTGCCACCGATGGGAAATCTTGTACAGATTCTATCCTTTGGATCATGGGGTAAATAACGCTTTAACAATTAAGGTTTTTTTCTACAACATGCATTTCTATAGTTCTGTTAAATAGACAAATTAAATTGTTTGCTACTTGCAAACCATTTAAATCTAATCTGGAAACAGACTATTTAGTTTATTTCATCTGGACGCATGCATTTAAATATGATTATTGACGGTCATTATTCTGAAATGCATTTGAAGTTTCAACAAAAAAATATGAGATAACCTACTCACTTCTTCATTCTTTACTATATTTTAATAATTTATTAAAACCTTGTTGAGATTCCAATGGTTTATTTGAGTAGTATATATTGCTCCACTTATCTCCATAACGTTTCCTCCTTACAACACAACTGTAGAAGTTGATAAGAAAAACATAAGTCACGATTTCTTCCAGTGTTTGTTTTACAAGGTTAGGTTATTAGAACTTAGAAATTCATTGCTTAAACGAATTCATATGACTTTGGGTTAGTATGCTGCTGATGGACATGCAAAGGAAAAAATCCTATGAACCATACCCAAAACAAAATTGTACGAACCATACCTAGGTTAAAGTAAAAATATTTCAATTTATTGTATCTTCTATAAAACATAAGGCAAGGACTTGAAACTTAGCTTTTTTCTATTTTTTTTATAAGAATTCATAATAATAATGAATTTGCATCCAATAGAATCATATAGAATCATATAGCTGGGAGCCTAATAACTCATCTAACACACTCACCAAGTTAAATGAATATGTACATGGTTTTGACCAAATTAAATGAATATTTACACGATTTCAACTAAAACATGTGTGCATTTTTATTCGATCAAGTGCACTACATCCAATCTTCTATGTAGGCTCTCACTATTTGTGTGAGTCACATTACACTTTTTCATGTCTCTCTATATGATAGTTTAGGTGATGTATTCTTACACATGTTCCTCTACATTACAATGTTCTTAGAACATATGAGTTTAGAATTAATGGGTTCAATAGTATAATTTATAAACATGCTCTTAATTGTGATAGACGATAAAATAGGCCTGAATAAGTTTTAGGAAGAGAAAACAAATTTTCTTAAAAACAATTTAGAACAAAATTGTACATCAATTTTCATCATTTGAACTTGAGAGAAAATTAAGGATCTAGGCCTTTGTTAACACATCATCATTTTAGTTGGTGAGAAAACTAACCATTAAAACATCTCTAAATGCATCCTCAATCTATTAAAATATATAGTATGTCAATATTAATCATAGCGTGTGACTTAACTTGTATAAAGAAGGGAAAGAGGATGTTGGCAAATAATCTACAACAATTTGGGGGGGCATTGAGGAAAAAGTGAAGGTTCAAACCCTTGAATTGACATACTTTGGATAATGTTGAAAAAAACATAATATTCTCATGAGAAGTGTGTATGATTGTAAGTAGGGAGATTATTTCGTTGTGAGTTTCAAATTCATCCATGACGAATTAAATTTTGGATTAGGGAGGAATCAGAAAGGTTATAACATTTGCACATGTTCCTTGTATTTCTGAGCATGCATACTAGGTTTTGGATCTAGAATAGTTCAACGAGTATGGAAGAAGTCTTGATATATGACTTATTTTTATTAGAAGTGTGTATGATTGCAAGTAGGGACATTATTTCATTACGAGTTTCAAATTCATCCATGATGAATTAAATTTTGGATTAGGGAGGAATTATAAAGGTTATAGCATTTGCATGTGTTCCTTGTATTTGTGAGCATGCATACTAGGTTTTGGATCTAGATCAGTTCAACAAGTATGGAAGAAGTCTTGATATATGACTTATTTTTATGAGAAGTGTGTACGATTGCAAGTAGGGACATTATTTCGTTGTGAGTTTCAAATTCATCCATGATGAATTAAATTTTGGATTAGGGAGGAATTAGAAAGGTTATAGCATTTGCATGTGTTCTTTGTATTTGTGAGCATGCATACAAGGTTTTGGATCTAGAACAGTTCAACTAGTATGGAAGAAGTCTTGATATATGACTTATTTTTTTAGAATATTTATTATGAGGGTCTTGGTGATGTTTAGGCATACTCATGAGTAATAGTTCCATATTAGGTGGTGATAGTGGAAATTTCTTCTACATTTTTTGTTTTGGTTAATGAAATTCAAACTTGTTATGGTAATCATTTTTTTACAATGGCATTTCTTTCCTATTATGGAGTTTTGAATAATCTAATTTAGTTTCAATAATATGAATAGTTTGGTTTTCATGTTTAGTTTGGATTATATTTTTCTGTGAGATTGTCACAATCTTCATTGTTATTTAAATAGGAGATGTTCCTTTTTTTTGTTTATGAAATTTAGACTTGTTTGGGTAGTTTTTTTTGCAATGCACCACTTTCCTATTGTGGTGTTTGAGAATTCCAATTTGGTTTTACTCATATGCATAGTTTTGTTGTTACCTTTTTGGACTATGTTGTTTTGTTTCTTTGTAACATATTTCATTTGTATATAAATAAGTAGCTCTAAATAATTTGTAAACTATCGTGCATGTTTCAATGGAATAGTTTGTCGTAATAGGTCTTACAACTTTCTACAAAATATTAGCTATGCAATGTTTACTAAAGATTTAAGATTCATTGTGTCATCTGAATTCCACATAATGCTAAATATGCTAAAATTAAAAGGAAAATAGATAGATAAAAATAAGACAGCCACATCTAGAGAAATAGCACAAGATATGCCCTGGGAAAACTCACTATGGGGGAAAACTTAGCTACTAGTGAGGACTACACCTTTCTCTTTTCTTCTCCAATATGCAATGCAAATACAAACAAAGTTGTACTCTCTATGTAGCTACCTATGACACTGTGTCTTGTATAGCTACTACAAGGTCTCTTACTTCTTGATTTATGCTCTAGTATCCACTCCCTGACTCTTTATGTAGTAACCCAAGATGTTGCACCGTGGTTGTACCATCAATAATTTGTGACGTATTTTATATGTTGGAAACATAAACATTGTGAGTGATAAAGTACAATGTGTTTGGGACATATGCCATGATATGTTTGAAAGTTATCTTCTACTTAGGCTATGTGGGAAACCCAAGAAAGAGAGGTCATGGAATCTATAGGGATTAGATAAATAAAAATAATAAAATAGTAAGAAACAAAAGAATATATGGAAATCAACAATAACCAATTCATAAATTTTAAAAGACACCATCTAGAAACATAATTGTTGTGATTGGTCTCACCATCCTGATGATATGCTAAAAATAAAAACACCTACTATACATAAAGAGAAATGAGAATGCTAATGAGGTTGTTGAGAGGTGAGATAATGATAAAAAGATAGAATTCATACATTAAACAAAAATAAAGAAAAAACATATAGCATGAAAGAATATAAAGCAAGAAAGAACAAAAAGGAAGAAAATGAAGGGGATGTGCTAGCCACTTGATATCTGTATAATATGATCAAGGTCCAAGTTCAATCCTCATTCATAAAATCTCTATAGACATAGAGTGTGACCATTGGATGTGTAGAGGAAGGAGGAATTGCTATGTACCTGTTGGTAGGAGTACTTCCTGGTTACTATTTTTGCAGGAGTACTACATGTTGGTTTTGGAAGGAGTACTTCCTCGTTGTTTTGGGAGGAGTGCTGCCAGGTTGGTTTTGGTAGGAGGAATGATTCTATTATTCAACCATGGAGATCTTGTGAAACAAACCTTGAATAACCAGTGGCTAGTCAGAAAGAATTGCTAACAATTGCTACCATGATTACTTTCATAGTGCAAGGTAGAATCCATAGGGAGTGTATCTTCTAGTTGGGGACACCAAATATAGAAATTAAGATCTAAAGAACGCTTAGAAAAAAATAAGTCTAGACCCTAGAGATATTAGGACCTGGCTTGGGGGTGACTTGTTAGTTTTTTATCATTTAATTCAATATGATCTAGGGTCTTAATTGAGAGAACAACATGTACAACATATCAAACATAAGAGACAAGAGACAAGAGACACAAAGCATTTCACTGGGGAAAACCAAGAAGGTGAAAAATCCCGTAAATTCCTTAGAGATAGAATAAGCACCAATACAAAGATCACCAAGATGAATCCCCGAAAGGTAAATGTCTGCAGCAACTACTCCTCCTCCACTTGTGCAGACTCCTCCTCTCTCTCACTAATGCGAAGCGAGTGAATGAGTGAATGTATCAAATGAGAGAGTCACACTCTCTATTTATACTTTTACTTTCACTTGACCTTAACTCAACTAGGTCGACCCCAAATTAACCACTTAACATAATGCTGACAGGGCCAACCCCACTAGGGTGGTCTAATAACCCATCAAATATAAGTTACGACACTTACAATATAACTTGCGACACTTGCAAGTACAAATGACAACACTTCCAATCGGAGGAATAATACATATCCGTTGGGGATACAATAAAGTACAAATGTAATACATACAATATACAAGTGAATATCTTCCAAACTTACAAATACATCAACACTCGCTCTTAACTAGGAAGGTATTCTCTTGACACAGGTCATCAATACATATAGGCATAAGTATTCAATACCGGAGCTGGATCATTGTCACTAGATCACAGAGCATCATCATCATCACTACTATTGTAATCGACATCTCGATCACTAGTGCTATCTCTCAATTCTTCTTATCATAGGAAGTCTATAGAGACATCCCTTTTTCATGTTGGATGTAGGCCTAGCCTCCTGTAGGTCTTCATCATCTCTGCGAGCTGGCCATCTTATGGAATCCTTAGAACTAATTACGTGTGTCAACAAAGCCTCGAAAGAGTATCCCAGGATCCTTTATGTGCCTAAGTACAATCGGCAATATATCCCAGGGAGCTATTACATGTGATCGTCACAAAACCTTAAAAGAGTGTCCCAGGAACGTTTATGTGCATAGCACAACTGACAAGAACTTTAAAGAGAATACCAGGATCATTTATGTGCCTAAGCACGACTGACAAGATCTCCAGGATTGATTACATGTTACCACCACCACAAAAAATTAAAAGAGTGTCCCAGGAACATTTATGTGCATAGCACGAACAACAAGAACTCTAAAGAGAATCCCAGGAATTTTACATGCCTAGCACAACCTGTCCAGATCTCCAGGACTTATTACATGTGGTTCCCACAAAACCTTAAAAGAGTGTCTTTCCCAGCAAGAACTCTAAAGAGCATCCGAGGACTTTTACGTGCCTAGAAAAACCTGTCCAGATCTCCAGGACGTATTACATGTGGTCTAGCAAAACCTTAAAAGAGTGTCTTTCTCAACAAGAACTCTAAAGAGCATTCGAGGACTTTTACATGCCTAGCACAACCTGTCTGGAACTCCAGGATGTATTACATGCTACCCTTGCACAACCTGTCCACAGCCACAGAGTACCAACCTGATACTCAAGATCCACCAGATCATCCTCGCACGAAGCATCATCCTGATGCTCATGATAATACTGATCATTATCATACAATACATCATCTCGATGCACATCATCATCGCATGATCATCCTGATCATCGTCACAACATCATCCTAATGCATATCATCTATAACATTATCTTGATGCTCATCACACATGATCGAACTGATCATACAAAGCATCCACCTGATGCATATCATCACATAGGATCCAACTGATCATGCAAAGCATCCACCTAATGCATATCATCACATATGATCACCCTGATCATCATCATGTAGAACATCATCTGGAGCATCGTCCTGATGCTCATGACACAACGCTTACATCCACATCCATGGGAAGGATACTCCTACCACCATGCTTGGAATGGCTCCTTCAAATCTGTCCCATCAATTCCTCCTCGAAGTATCTTCTATCTGAAGAACACCAAGCCTCTCTTTGAAGTACTCGAACTCCACTCTAGCTAGTGGTTTTTTCAACACATCTGCAATCTGCTCACCCGTCGCAACATACAAGAGCTTCCCTGCTCCTATCTCTACCATATCCATGATATAGTGATACTTTATCTCAATGTGCTTCGACCTGTCATGGAACACCGGGTTCTCTAACAACTTCACACAACTTTGATTGTCACAGAAGATACAAGTAGCATCCAACTGGAGATAAAAAAAATCAGACAGTAGCTTCCCAAGCCATACTACCTCACAACTAGCCAAACAAGCTGCGACATACTCTGCTTTGGCTGTACTTAGTGCTATGTAGGACTGCTTCCTGCTAAACCAAGAGATCACACCTCATCCCATACTGAAGGAGCACCATGAAGTGCTCTTCCTATCTGCAGCACTTTCTGCCCAAACTGAATCAACATAACCCTCCAGGTTAAACTTTTGATTTGCATCATACTTGAGCCCATAATCAACCATACCCCTCAAGTACCTCAGAATATGCTTTACAATAATTAGGTGAACATGTCTAGGATCCATCAAGAATGGCTCAATGTGTTCACCGCAAAGCAAATATCTGGTCTCCTGTTCGTCAGGTACATCAAGGACCCAATCATCTGATGATACATTGTGGCATCAATCGAATCTGATGAAGCATCACACAATAGCTTTAGGTTCGATGCCATAGGTGTGGCCATGGCCTTGCAGTCCATCATCCCGAACCGCTTCAGGATCTTTACTGCATACTTCCCTTGTCCAAGGAATATTCCATCGGCACTCTGCCACACCTCCATACCTAGAAAGTAATGCATCATACCCAAGTCCTTCATCTCAAACTCGGTAGCAATCTTCCTCTTTGTATCAGCAATCAACCCAATCTCACCTGTTACAAACAGGTCATCTACATACAGTAGGAGTATTACCGGATTTCTTTCCTCAACCTTGTAGTAAAGGTTGGAATCCGCTTTACTCTTAGTAAATCCCAAACTGGACAGGAAGCTATCTATCATGTCGTACCATGTCCTAGGTGCTTTTTTTAAGCCATACAAGGATTTCTTCAATCTGCACACATATGACTCCCTGTCATGTGTCTCAAAACTAAGTGGCTGCTCCACATACACTTCCTCTTCGACTATACCATTCAAGAAAGCTGTCTTGACATCCATCTGGTGTATCTTCCACTTCATCATTGCAACCAAAGCAAGTATTGTTCTAATGGAATTGTATCTGGATACAGGTGCAAAGGTTTCTTCATAATCTATCCCTTCCTTCTGGGAGAAGCCACAAGCTACAAACCTTGCCTTGTATTTCTCTCTGTTGCCAACTGCAGCATGCTTGATCTTGTAGATCCATTTGGAAGTCACAAAAGACTTCCCTTCTGGTCTCGGGACCACGTCCCAAACATCATTCTTCATGATCAAATAGTACTCCTTGATCATGGAATCCTTCCATTACTGCATCCCGGATCCTAGGAACTTCAGATTCTTCAATATTTTCAATAGGTAGTTTTCTTGAACTTCACTGCTGGAACAAAATGTTGTAGTCCTTCTTTTGTAGGTGATTGTACACGGTCTTTCCTACAAGTCAAATTCAATTGCATTATTAGAAACTTCTCATAGTTTTCAGAATAAAATCTTACACATAAAGACATATGTCATACAGTCATGCAATTAACTTAGCCAATGCTTAAATACAACATTTATTCATATCATGTATTCACACGTTAACTTTCTAGATGCCTTCCATCTCTACCAGAACATTTGTTAAGAGTGTGCACAACTCTGAACATGTTAGCAAAGATGTTTCATTCTAGATAAATAGCAATGGAATGTTGTACAGTACCATAGGCTACTTACCCATTACTTGCATATTAATAGTATCTTATTCATTAATGCAACTTTTCTAGTATGCATAATATACACCCTAAACCTAGGAACATAAGTATGTACATGAATAGATAACATCATTTAAGTAATCATATATAATAAATGACAATTCAAATACTTAAGTTTATCTGGTTTTTGGGTGGACTCCCTCTCAATCTTTGCTTCCTTGCGAGAACTACTGGAGTGTGCTCCCTCTTGATCTTTGCTTCCTGGATTATCTGTCCTTGAACTTATATCCATCCTAGACCACTATGCATGCTTAAGTGTGCACTAGTGTCATCATTGTGTCATCCTCAAGATCTCATACATAATCATACATCCATTAGTATAATGTCAATACTATCAAAACATTATGATTCTAAATAATCTTAAATATGTATGGTCATGATCATTTCATACACAAGTAATTTATCACAAGCGTCAAACACATAATGTATAAGTGTATAATACTGATTCACTCCCCTTACTAGTATTATTGTGGCTTCAAACAATTGGTATCAAAGTCTATTTCTTTCAGATAGTTTCGCCACTAGAAGGAAGATACCTAGAACACATGGATTATCAGTTGGGTTTGTGCATTGACAAAGATCCCTTATTCGATGACACAAATTATGTAGCATGGAACATAATGATGGATGCATTTCTGATGGTAATGTGATTTTAAGTTTGGAACTCAATTGTTTTGGGTCACACCACTCCAAAGACACCACCAAAATATGCATCCACAAAGGATTTAAATAAGACAAATACAATGGAAATAGATGCCATCATATATGGATTATCATATTCTGTGACTGTAAGAATTGGACAATGCACATTAGCTAAAGATCTCTAGGATAAGGTACCAAATCTCTAAACAACTGAGGAAGTAATTAAGACAAATGAAGAACCAGATATAAAAGCTGAAAGCATTTCATCTAATGAAAATGACATCAACATTGAAGATACCCTACTCATGGCCAAGGATGAATCATGTGAAAATGAAGAATCATCTTAAAATGAAGAATGTTATGAAACTAATAACTCATTTAGATATTGTTGCAGTGACTTAGATGAGACACTGATCACAACGTTAGATACTGAAGTTGATCCTTATAAAAAAAAGACTCTAAATTCAAAGAAGAGGATGATCTTGGAAGACTACTAAATTTTTCTCTAGATGAAATCAAGAAGCTCAAGAGGAATATTGGGTTGCTAGAAGAGTTTCTAGAAGAATAAAAAATGAGAAATCATGTTGATGAACAAAATGAAGATGATGAAAAGGAAGAGCTACAAAAAGAGGAAGAAACCTTAGAGGAAAAAAATGACAGACAAGACAAACTAAATGAACATGTTGTTCATGAGTGAAACAGAGAAGAATTAAATCCTGAAAAGATGAAGGTATTTAGTACGTGTTTCTTTTGTGATAAAGTAAATCATTGTGCTATTAAATGTCCTCATGCATGTAAAAATAGTTCCAATTAATAAGAGAGTGGATCATATAATGGAGGTGATGTAAAGATAAACAGTTTCTCATGACACAATATGATAATAAAACTGGTGAAGAACTCAAAATTGAATAAAGACCTAAAAAATAATAAGTTGAAGAAGAAATCATAAAGATAAGGAAATATAACCAATCATTAATAGAACTGTTACAAAAGTCTCAAGAGAAAGATCTAAATTCAAGAATAAAATTGGCACATAGCATTGAAGAATCATAAAATCTCATAACTGAGGAAATGTTTCAATTGCAAGAGAAAGAAGAAAAGTTTGGAAGACTTGAGGCATAAATTACCTCTCTAAAATAAGAATTAAAAAGGATATCCTCTCAACTAAGAACAACTGTGAAATTCAAGAAGAGCACTGAAATACTAGATGAGATCCTAAGCTCTTAAAGTTCTCCATATGACAAATATAGTCTTAGCTATATTAATGAGAGTGCTTTAAACTCCTTAAAGAAGATGAGTGAATAAAATAACTAGAGTCATGTTAAAGAATCTGAGGGAAACATGAGAAAAGTTACGTTATTCCCCAAAAAACAAGTGTTGCTTTACAAAATAGAATCAGGAAGAATATTCCATCGAGATGGAATCAGGCATTTAAGTACAAAACTCCTTTTAATGGTTATTCTTATTCTTGCAATATTTTTGGTCATAAAGTTGTAGATTTCAAGTCTTATTGAAGAAATGTTCACGAGGAATAAAGGTGACTACATATCTCCCAAAAATTATTTTGCATCTCATAAGGTTGTTGATAGAAGTTACAATCCACTTGTCCCATTGTTTAACCACAACATTGGATGTTTCAAACATCATAAATATGGACACATAGCACAAGAATGTAGAAGAAAAATGGAAATAAATTTTAGGAAAGGACATACAAAAGTCTGGAGAAGAAAATATAAAGAGAAAATAAACAAAGAGCATGAGAGCCTTGCACATAAATATGAAAAAGTTGCTCAAGTCAATAGAATACTAGAAGGAATTCTTGAGGAAGTATGCGCTAATGAGAGCAAGCCACTTATCCTAAACATGGACAATGCTGAAGGTAAAATCATTCCTAATTTTGAGAAGGATTTTGAGATGACTATGCATGATGAAGATGTGAGAGATAATCATCTTAGTACTATATTATTATTCTAATATTTGCATAATTAGAAAGAAGGCTAGGAAAAATGCAGGAAATCATTGATGATTAGAAAGAATAATTGTGGAAAGTGCCCTCGTAGGCTTGAATGATGTCAAACTAATAATGAAGAGCGATTTGAAGGAATTTGTAAGAACGATCACATTGGGAAATAGTCTTTATGGTAATGATCAATGAATCTTATGAGAGTCATAAGGTGGAAAATTTGAGTTACGGAAATTGATGTTGATGACAACATATGAATCCCTAATGAAAAGAAATTTATGAAATGAAATATTGCAACAATAATAAGAATTCAAATTACTGAACGACTTCATTAAGAAGTATCTTCCCTTAGCAACAATTTGATGGTTCTTGGACATAATGGTTGGAGTATTCTCGAGGATAGTTTATGGACATATATGCATGACAAGTCACCTAAATTCCCACCAAGTTAAGCTAAATGCAAGGCAAGTCACTTAAATTCCCGCTAACCCATATCAAATGCCAGCCAATGCACTTATATGTCAGCTAATGACCGCCAAGGTCATCAATATGCCTAGAAACCAAGTCAAATGCCTTCCAATCAAGAAAAATTCCCTCCAATGAAGTGAAATGTCCACTAACCATGGGAAATACCTACCAAGCATGTACAAGTTTCCGCCACTCATGAAGGAAATGCATCCAATTCCCTCCATGGATGAGGAAATTTCCTCTAGGCATGAAGAAATGTCTACCAAGATTAGAGGCTATTTTTTTGTGCACAAATATCAATATCATTTCAAGAACAATTTTGTGAGCAGATGTAAAGGATAGGTTAGCACACTTTGTAAGGAACACCCACGAAATCTTGAGAGACAAATTGAAACATTTATTTGAAGAATCCTTTGAAGGCATATTTTTGGATAGATAGAAAACAAAGTTTGAATTCCTTTGATTGCAAACATCTAAAACAAATGAGAAGAGCATTGATGATGCTTGGAAGAAAAAGTGCAATGAAGTGATTCCCAAAGTTCCTCTTGAAGGGAAGAGGAACCAAATCCCATGTTTGGTTGGTGATGAGAGACTAATACTCCTCATCCATGGCATCCTACCAATGTGGATTACCAAAATCATTCGCATAATATTATGGGTATTTAGCAATGATCATGTACCAACGTATGGGAGGCAGGGGATCTATAGCACATACTTCTGGAGAACCTTAAAACTATGATTGAGTCCTCCATGGATCTCGTGGATCTCTAGATAGATCGCCTGAAACTTGGACAATCTACATTTCCTATACTTGTCTCAATTTTGGATATTTATCATTGTCAATAGATTTCACTTCTTCATATGGATAAGAAATTTCATTGATTGTGAAATTTCATGTGAGGCAACTGAATAAGTATATATGAGTTGTACATCAACAAGAATGGGTGGATCTATGGTGGGATATCATGCATGTAAATAACCTTATTCAAACTTAATACTTTTTTAAATGAAAATATTTTCATTCAAAGGGTCTAGTACCCTATACCATTTAAGATTATCATGATAGCCTACAAAGATGCACACTCTACTATCTAATTCCCTCCTTCTTTTGGAAGGAATGTGTGCTTATGCACATTATCCATATCCAAACATTGTAAAGTGTTTTACTTGTGGTTTACAACCATTAAAATATTTGAATGGAGGTAATTCCTTCATTGTTCTATAAAGAACTCAATTCCAGCTGTTTTATGACCATTTGATTGGATCAATCCAAAATAAGGAATGTGTGCTTATGCACAAGATCCAAATCCAAACATTGTAAAGTGTTTGACCTATGGTTTACAACGATTAAAATATTTGAATGGAAGGAATGCCTTCATGGTTCTATAACAAACTCAATTCTAGGTGTTGTATGAACATTTGATTGGATCAATCCAAATATTTGGAGAACGGGCCATCCCTTTTAAGAATAAATTTTTTTATTCTTCAAATCCATTTGTTTATATAAAATAGTATGTTGTAACTCAATGCCCACTTTCGAAAATAGTTGAAGAATGTACTTTTACACACACTCCCCCCCATTACTTAAGTATAGGATCCCGATCTCCTTACCTACTTCTCTACAATATCTTTCAGTGTTTGAAATAGTCAAAGACATCAAATTCTTTCTTGGTGAAGCATACCTAGGTGTATCTTTAACAATCGTAAATCCAAGTCAACACATATTTGGCCTTTCTCATGGAGGAGGAAAATTGAATCCTAATTTCAGTGTGAACAATTTAAAGAATGGATGAGGCTACTCATGATTTTTCTTTCTAATGCATCCTTAACATACACCATCATAATACATGATGTACAAATAGCAATAATTTAGGTGACCAAATCTCTCATACCACAACCTACATACTTCATTACAATGTGTTAGAAATAAAGTAAAAGGTTATTCGGAAATACAATTAGAAAAGACATATAACCTAGATTGGAGATATGCTTTTCCAAGTCCAACCTCCAATCCATCAGTCATCTTTATAATGGCTACTAAATCTCGAGTGAACTCCACTCTTTTGATTGAGCTTGAGTGGATGATTTGGTATATGGAATGGAAGTTGATACACAATGAAGGGAGACAAAGTACATTCTAAAATTGTTTACACTTTAATTCAATGCCTTATTTCTCACATCTACATGAGTCCATGTGATATGATGGCCATGGATGCTTTCCATGAATATGAAGAATGAACAACAAATACAAGTTCATGAGTTAATTCCTTTCCTATGCTCTTGTCATCTTGTGGTCTTTCAATTGCTTTATTCTTCTTGTAGATTTTAGGAATTTTGATATTTCCTTATGTAAGGAAATGCTTTAATTGATCATTCTCCTTTTTCATGAATTGCTTTTCTAAATGATTTGGTTTTTTAGAGTATGCACATACTATAATTTTCTTCATGGAATTCCATGCTTTGGAGGAGTTTTCCTAAGTACATCTACAACTAGATCTAGGACATTGTTGCTTTCCTCTATTTTATAATTTTCTTGATGTCTTTCTTGCTTCCTTAATCTGTAGCAAAGGCATTGGCCTTTGAATACTTTAAGTAGCAGATTTCAACACGATTATTTATGGGAGAGTAAACAAAAGCATCAAAACTATGCATTAGAAGAAATTTGGATGAAAAATGGGCCTCCTATGGAAAATGGTAAAAAAAGCCATGTAGGAATTTTTTATACTATTTTACTTTTATTGAATCTTCCGAGGGTTATTTCACTTTTATCAAATCTACCTTAGATATATATTTTATATTAAATCAATTTATGAAGACAAGTTAGTGTTTTCACCCAACATAAGGAAAGAAAATTAAATACACAATGCCAACTTAAAAGTTATTGGGTCATATATTACCTAAAATATGGATAGGTATATTAGTTATGATATTAGTTATTATTATATTTATTTATATATTATATATTAGTTACTATAAAATATTAATTATAATATAATATTATTATATATTAGTTGTAATACTATTTATTATTACTATTATCTATTATATATTGGTTCCATGTCACCATAAAAGATAGATGGGTATATTAGTTATGATCTTAGTGAAAACATATTAGACAAATCAATTTATGAGGACAAGTTCGATGTAGTGTTTTCACCCAAAATAAGGAAATAAAATTAAATACACACTGCCAACTTAAAAGTTATTGGGTCATATATTACCTAAAATATGGATCAGTATATTAGTTATTATTATATTTACTTATATATTATATATTAGTAATGATATTAGTTAAAAGTTATTGGACCCAATTAATTATAATATAATATTATTATATATTAGTTGTAATATTTTTATTATTACTATTATCTATTATATATTGGTCACATGTTACCATAAAAGATGGATGGGTATATTAGTTATGATATTAGTTAAAATTGATTAGACCCAAATTTTGACGGTTATTATTAAATTATTATTATCTTTTAGGTGTAATATTAATACATATTACCATTATATACTATATATTGCTCATGCATTACCTAAAAAATGGATGGGTATATTAGTTATGATATAGTTACTATTATATATTAATTATATACTATATACTAGATATGATATGAGTTAAGGGTTATTGGACACAAATTTTGACGGTTATTATAAGTTTTTAATTATAATATAATAGTTATAAAATTAATTAATATTACTATTATATATTGGTGAAATATTACCTATTAGTTATGATATTAGTTAAAAGTTATTAGATGCAAATTTTAACATTTATTATAAAATATTAATTATAATATAATATTATTATATATTAGTTATAAAATTAATTATTATTACTATTATATATTGGTAAAATATTACCTAAACTTTTAATGGGTATATTAGTTATGATATTAGTTCAAATTTATTGGACCCACGCAGTTATTATAAAATATTAATTATAATATAATATTACTATATATGTGTTATAAAATTAATTACTATTACTATTATATATTGGTCAAATATTACTTAAAAAATTGATGGGTATATTAGTTATGATATTAGCTAAAATTTATTTGACCCAAATTTAGACGGTTATTATAAAATATTAATTATAATATAATATTATCATATATTAGTTATAAAATTAATTACTACTATTATTATATATTGCTCAAATATTACCTAAAAGATTGGTGGGTATATAGTTATGATATTACTTAAAATTTACACTCAAATTTTGACCGTTATTAAAAGATATTAATTATAATATAATATTATTATATATTAGTTATCAAATTAATTACTATTACTATTATATATTGGGTATATTAGTTAAAAGTTATTGTACCCAACTTTTGACGGTTATTATAAAATATTAATTATAATAAAATATTGTTATATATTAGTTGTAATAGTAATTAATAGAGAATGGGTTATACTCATTTATTAGAATTAGTGGAGAATGGGTTAGGATATTAATTTCATTTCGATATCCAAGACAATTAGGGTATATTAGTTAAAAGTTATTGTACCCAACTTTTGAGGTTATTATAAAATATTAATTATAATAAAATATTGTTATATATTAGGTGTAATAGTAATTAATAGAGAATGGGTTATACGCATTTATTAGAATTAGTGGAGAATGGGTTAGGATATTAATTTCATTTCGATATCCAAGACAATTAGGGTATATTAGTTAAAAGTTATTGTACCCAACTTTTGAGGTTATTATAAAATATTAATTATAATAAAATATTGTTATATATTAGGTGTAATAGTAATTAATAGAGAATGGGTTATACGCATTTATTAGAATTAGTGGAGAATGGGTTAGGATATTAATTTCATTTCGATATCCAAGACAATTTGGGCATCCTCGGGAGAGATTATTTCAATATCCAAGAAACTTTAGGGCATGGGTAGAGAAATTATATTATTAAAATAATCCATTATTTTGGGATTATATAATAAAAATTTCTTTAAGACACGCAGGGTGTTTGAATTTTAAAGCAATTTGATTAGCTAATACATGATGACATGGAATTTGAATTAGAGTGTAAAAGCCCATTTTAAGTTGAGATTTTCTCTAATGTATCTTTCATACAACTATAAAACCTAGTTTTATAAAATTATAGGTAAAAAAATATTATGAAACCTATTTAGATAGGATTGAGAGTAAGAGTTACTCATATTTATTGTCTAATCAATATACCTTACCCCTCTACTACTTTAACCTTAGAGATTTAAACTTTGTGGATATATCTTCTATTTGTATCAAATTTACATGGTCTTTGTATCAAATTTACATGGTCTTAGACTCATGAAGTCATTCTCCAATCCAATGGGTGGCCTCTCATCTCAACCTACATCCCGAGTCCTTTTGACTTAGATTTCATTATGAGCTCTTCTTGGTTCGATGTGATATAGTAGGTAAGGGTAAAAAATGAGACAAAAAGGCCTAAAGGCTTCGTCCATGTGGTTGAACTATTTTTCCTTTACTATTGATATAGTAGGTAAGGGTTAAAAATGAGAGAAATAGCCTAAAGGCTTAAAGGCTTCGTCCATGTGGTTAAACTATTTTTCCTTTACTATTGATATAGTAGGTAAGGGTAAAAACATGAGAGAAATAGCCTAAAGGCTTCGTCCATGTGATTGAACTATTTTTTCTTTACTATTGCTTAAATTTGGTCGGTTTTTGTTCCTATTGTTAATATTAAGTAGAGGTCTTTGTAGCACAATACAATCACCGTGTTTTTCTTCCATTCAAAGTAACTAAATGAAATAAGAATTGGTCGGGGAAAAAGATCTCTTAGGGACGATGAACTTTGATATTTTTATTCACTTGCAAATATGTAAAATAACTTATTTAAAATATTCATGGCTATAATACCATATGATATTTTGAACCGATAGATCTAGTGTAAAGGCCTTTATAATAGAATACAATCACAATATTTCCCTTCCCTAATTGGAAGGCCTAAGAAGTAGATGGGTAGAAAGATCCATTCAAGCGTATGAGCTTCGATCTTTGACTTCACATGAAAACCTATAAAATATCTTCTTTATAATAGTGAAGTATTTGATACCATGTTAGATTTATAATAAATGAATGCTCAAAGAGAATATAGAATAAATTTCTTTGAATGAGATATGGGCCTCCATATATAGTAAACTAAGATTAGGATTAATTACATGCAATCCTTAATGGTTAATGAAACCCACATGCACACTTTAATGGTTAGTGAGATCATTATCTCATAGTTTGTAACTAAACTAGGCTTACTATATTGTTTTTATGCTTAAGATGAGACAAGTGCCTACGCCTCCTAGAGTAACAATGTATGAGTGGCTCAGATTAACTTATGCATGTGAAATTGAAGTTTAATTAACCTAAATTAACCAATTAGATAGTTAACTAATACTTAAAGATGGACCCTAAAGTCCCAAAAGTATGTAAAGTACACTTTACCATTAGCAGGTTCTCCATACATGTCTCCAAAATATTTAAAGATGTTAAAAAGATATGTATGTACAATAACATTTCTTATTATCATTGAAAAAAAAACTAAAAACAAATTCTAAAAATCATTATATATATATATATATATATATATATATATATAATATTAATGCATATAGATATAAACTGTGGTCATAATGGCATTAGGTTAACTTTGCATAATATCCTATGTTGAATAGAATTAGATTTCTTGGAGTGTTAATCCAAGGTCCCCAGTCATTTTATTCTCAAATATTGGAATGGAATGTCATCGAGAGCATCTAGAATGTCAAAATCGGGCAATGCAGTGCATCAGTCAAAATCAGAAAGTACTGTTGTAAATAAATAGCAGATATAAACATAAATGGCAAGTACTGTAGCATATAGATCCACTTCACGGTCAAATCATTATATTTTATAATGATCAAATGCCTTTGATTTTTCTTCATTCAAAGAACAGGACAATACAAAGAAATCACGCAACCCTTTGAGCGATGCCTGCAAGCAAGAATTTCAAATAATTTCTAAACAATAAGATGTTCGATGTTCAATATTATATTCAACAGGGGCAACCGGGTCAGTCGGAACTGGGCGACAGCACCAAAAGAGCAACACAATCGCGATGACTACAAACGGAACGACCGCCTCAAAAATGCCGAGAAACAGAAGTTTGTTATGCTTGTCACTTGTGTGGTCATATTGACTGCTCAAAAGGAAAATATAAGAACACATGCAAATTATTGCAATGAAACATGCGAACATAAACCAACGGTATGTCCAAATCATATTCTTGAGCTCGTTCCATCGTTCTGCGAATGGTGGCATCCTGATTCTGCTTTGCAGAATAAAAAAAACTATAATGGCAAGCTCGACCAATGCCTCAACCTCCGAAGCTTTATTTCCTGTGCCACCGAAGAAATGAGTTGATATTAAAAACTATGCCGAATGCCAAAGATAAAAC
Organism: Larix kaempferi; assembly: GCA_027924585.1. NCBI lineage: Eukaryota > Viridiplantae > Streptophyta > Pinopsida > Pinales > Pinaceae > Larix > Larix kaempferi. The sequence goes on from BSBM01000247.1 coordinate 1,379,047, forward strand.
ATACTAATTCAAATGCTGGAGGTCAGGAGGACCGGATTTTCTTTCGATATCGAATGTTATTTAAATTATATTCAAGATAAACTTATGTTTGGAATTCATATAAGTTAATTTGGGGTAGGTAGTAGGTAGTAGGTAGTAGCATAATTATACGTCAACTGGGTTGAGTGGTTGAGTTATTGGATTGTTATCAGCTCTACCCAGGTTCATGTCTTCCAGTGACACTTGTGGTGACATGTTACTTGATTTCATGATTACCTCCAAGAGAATGTGTAACTCTTTCCAGGCTCATTCTGAAGCTTACTCATACTTAGTAATTCAGATCTCAAGTATTTATATTTCAAGAACTTTGAAGCTTGCTCTCGGTCAATCCAATTATTGGCATTCATTTGTTTTGTACAGCAGTATACTCAATACTTTAAATAATGATGCACAGTATGATAAATATTATAGATCTGGGGCATATCACTTTTAATCCACAAATAACTAATCTCTTATTTTTATTCTCCTTTCATGAATCTTCAAAAACGGAAAGTGTCTATGCTATTTTTTTCCCAGCAAAAAGACTTAGATTTACTAATTTAAACGTGAAATCAAAAATTTATATACTGAAGATTGGATATTCCAGCACAAACTGATTATAATATTTTATCTTCATAATTCTTCAAACATTTTTCAGAGCTGATGAATTGCGTCTGATATTCTATAATCACAATTCTTCTAAATATTTTCTGAACCTATCATCGAAGAAAAAAATATAAAAAATCCATTGGATGTTTCGTACTGTGAAAATTTCAAAATATTTTGACAAATAACTTCAAGCCATAGTATGAAAAAGCTGTTGATATAAAATCACTTACAGTATTTCAATTCACGCTCCAACCTTTTCGCCCATAACTTGTACAGATTATGCTTAAGATCAGACATTCAAATATTCGGATCTTCACTTGTCCTCCGATAATGAAATTAAGATACGCGTATATATATATAAGAGATTAACAAATTCGTTTGGGTATATGGTCTCTCAAGACCGACGGAGACAGTTGGATGTCCGACCGACAAATACACATTATTTTCATATTTAATAATTAATAATCTAATGGGTTTATGTGGACCTTTTCAAAGGCCCCAAATCATTATTTATTTTATTTGAAGAATTAGGTGAGGTGTCTTATATTATAAAGAGGGGTTTTATATACCAATTTTTTGAGTAGTTAGTTAATTAATGAATTTAAAATTATTATTATTATTTCTATAAAAAGTATTTTACTAATTTGTTTATTAAAGTGTTACTAAAATGTTAGCTAACTCTTAACATAAATAAGTAACTACTCTCTTAGATGAGTAACCAGTTAATGATTTCTACTTGAAATGTTGACGGACAAAACCTTAAGGATTAAGTCATTCAATCAACCAATCACTAATCACTCGGTCACTTACAAACTGATTCATTTAAAGCATCAAGTAAGTTACATTTAAATCAAGTCGGTTGCAAAAATGAAGTAACAAACTACATAGGGGTCAATGTACGAACATAGGGTCAATGTACGATGCAATTTAAGGTTTAAATAACTTGCTTAGCTTATGAGAATTCATAACACTATGATGAGTGTACGAACTTAGTGTGGATCTTTAAGATGCAATTCAAGGTTTAAATAAATTGCTTACTAGTCCCCGTAGGCAGTAGGGATTATAGAAATCCTTTTAGACATGTACTATTACCTTAGCACTGTTTCCATAGCATTATATCCAATTTTTAAGGAGAGATTCTCTTCTAGCTAATGAAGTAATCAGAGGCCTTATTTGGCCTCAAACTGAGGCAAGATCATTTTTTATTATTTATATATGTAATTTCAGGTACAATTGCCTACATATCGAATCAAGGTTGGAGAGAATGAGTGAGCACATAGCGAGAGGGAGTGAAGAATTAGTTTCCATTGCCATGATCTTGGATGCATGCACCTCGGTATCGGGCTGCATGATTATGACACCTTTTGCATGCACCTCGGTGGCGGGCTGCATGATTATGACACCTTTTGCATGCACCTCTGTCCTATACACATGCCTCCCTTTGTGCTGGTTCTTGCATGTTGTACACATTGCGCTCATGATCAAGCTTGAACTAAGTTAGGATTAGGCTAGTCATCTTCATGGTGACAAGCTAGTTCTGTGCATCCGCTTTATATTTTGAATGAAGTTATTAACAAAATCATAAAAGCTTTATATTTCCTACGCTAAAGTATTTGTAATACTGCGATCTACCTTAATGTTTTTATTATAAAGGTCAAGTTTGGCAATGGTTGAGATCTTCTATGAGGATTCCGACACATTGAAGAGTATAAGCGCTTTTAGTTATTGCAAAATTTGTTCAGGGTTTAGCTTCATAGCTGATGTAGACTTGTGAAAAATGGTGTTGTACGTTTGATATAGCTCCTAAAGTGATGCAAGAGCATCGGGGCCTAGGAAAAACAGTCGAAGTTGATCGAAAAAAGAGGTCGACTAGGGGGATTGCCAACGACCACTGGTGCAAAAGAGATTAGCAGTCGAAGCCAAGTAGTCGAGGAGGAAGCTGTCGAAGTATGGTTGAAAGGAGTAGAAGTCAACATTGACAAGAGCGGAGATCGAAGGAGTCGAGATGTCCACAAGGTCAAACATCGACACCAAAAAAAGCGGCAAAGGCCAAGTGAGGTGGACGGGGAGGATTGGCAGCAGTAGAGACTAAGTGAAGCCGACAAGTTACGTCGAGGACTGAAAGATTACAGTATGGTCGACAGGTCGAAGAGGATAGTGATAGGATCGACTACTGTTCAAATTCAGAGAGGTGCGGGATTCAAGTCAACAACCGTTAAGGGTTGCTGAGGGAGTTATGGAAGTTAAGAAGGTTGTTGAAACCAGACTAGGTGTCTCCACAGGAGGAGGTTGTGCAGCATGGCCAGGGGTGCTGACAACTGCAGGATCTGTCGGGTCAGAGGCATAGTAATAGATAGAGAAGGACGTCTTGGGGAACAGAGTGACCTCGAGAGTAGTAGTAGAGCGGAGTAGAAGACTAGTGCGAAGGCACAGAGGAAGGATCGTTCATCACTCATCGCTCATTCATTCTTACATTCGGTAGAGGACTGAGAGGAGGAGAAGATCACACATAGGGAGAAACACACTATTTACTTCTGTATATTTTAACAGGCTAAGGCCGACTAGCTTAATATATTTCATGTAACTTTGTAATTTGATTCAAGTAATAGAAGAATCCAACTTCTTGGCATTCCAGTTTACATCTCGTCTTTGTGATCAATTTGTGTGTTTATGTATGTTATTGTTAAGCAAGAGGTTCTGACCGGGACCGCCACTTGCACCAGGTGGTATCAGAGCAGTGGTATCTTGAGAGTAGGTTGAGACTACGAGTGCGTAGACAACTCCAGCTGCGGTTGGGTAGAGTTGTACGTGCGAGTGAAAGTTCGGTTGCAATTGAACGAGAGGATATTTCAACTGCGATTGAAGAATGGCACAAAGAGGTGTAAATGTCCATGGTGTAGGATGAAGACCACGAGGCACAGGAGTTACCATTGATCGTGAAGTGTTCAACGAGTGCATGTAAACAATGAGAAGTTTGACCACTGAGGTCACAGCGATCGAAGAAATTTAGAGACGTGGATGCATTCCCGACGCACTTGACCATAGTGATGAGGAAGTCAAGGAAGTGGAAGCTCGGGAATCGGTCGAAGACGAACTAAAACATAAACTCATCAAGCTTCTAACGGAGATGAGAGATCGAACAAAGATGGATGTGCGTACCTACTCAAGAAGTCTAGATCCAGGAGATTTGATAGACCGGTTCAGAGAGATGGAGAAATACTTCGACATAGAGTAGATAGAGGATCCTAAAAGGGTTAAAACTGCATGTCTGATATTGAAGGGTCATGCCTCAGTATGGTGGGACAATGTACAGGATGACAGAGTCAAGAAGGCAAGGAGAAAATCATGTCTTGGGACAGAATGGTTTCCAAGCTGAAGGGGAAGTTCCTGTCTAGTAACTATCTGATTTGCTTGTTCAGGAAGTTACAAAACTTTCGACAAAAAGAGATGACCATGAAGGAATACATGGAAGAGTTCTACAGATTGTCGATAAGATCCAGTCAAACCGAGGAAGGAGAAGAAGCTGTCACAAGATATGTGAATGGATTGAAGTATGCTATACAAGACGAGTTGAGCCTATCGAGGTTTAGAGTGGTTGGTGAAGCCTACTAGTTAGCTTTGAAGGGAGAAGAAAACATGTCAAGAAGAACCGCATCGACTAGGAGGAGGATGACTGGTTGAGGTGCAAAGACTGTTTACAGGAAGGGACAAAGTAGCGTAACCAGGAGAGAAGCTGTCGAATATGACCGATGTGTAGAAGGGACGTCGACCAAAGAGAACGCACAGGGAAACCGACGGGAAGGTCGAGAGACCCGCAGTTGGGGTGCATATGGTCGAAGTGGTCCAGCAGACAAGAAAGGAGCTGACAGACTAGCTGTAGTCTATTATAAGTGTCGTGGCATAGGACACAAAGCTTATGGATTCCCGGAGAATCTACACATGGCAGAGGAGTCGAAACGCGGTCGGCGAAGAGATGACCAGGGCGATGAGAAGACGGACTCGACATCCAATAGTGACGAAGATGGTAGGGGAAAAGGTTGAAACATGATGGCCAGGAGAATATTGGTCCATGACAACCATCGCGAAGAAAAGGATCTGGCACAACAAAAGGATATCTTTTGGACCAAAGTGATTATCGGAGACATGTATTGCAATACCATTGTTGATGGTGGCAGTACAGAGAATTTAGTGTTAACGGAGGTCATCGACAACTTGGGTTTGAGATGTCAGCAACACCCAAAATCCATACAAGATATCTTGGTTACAGAAAGGACATCATGTGAAGGTAACCAAACGGTTCCTGATTAACTTTAAGGTTGGGAAACTTGAAGATAGTGTACTGTGAGACTAAATCCCAATGGACGTTCGTCATCTATTGTTAGGGAGACCATGGAAATATGATCAGAAGATGATCTATGATGGTTAAGACAACACAGTCACAGTGTGGAAGAATGGCTCGTAGAGGATGCTGAAGCCAAAGAAGGAGGGTCGAGCCAACTGCAAGCACGATGAGAGAAACTATTGGGAGAAGCAAGTGATGATGTGCTCAGCAAAGGAATTCCTAGCAAAGGAAGAGAAATAGTCGGGATGTTTCGTTATCATTCCGAAAGGACCAAGTGTCAAAAGGTCGACGACAGATAGAATTTCGGTCAAATTCGAAGAGATGCTTGAGGAGTTTAGGAGCATAATAGTCAATGAGGAACCAATGGGATTGCCATCGATGAGAAGCATTTCCCATCAAATCGACTTGATTCCAGGATCAAGTTTCTCTAACAAGGCACCGCATAGAATGACTCCGACAGAGGGTTAGGAGCTCAATCGCCAAGTCCAGGAGTTGTTGGACAGAGCATGGACCAGAGAAAGTCTTAGTCCGTATGTAGTACCAGTTGTACTAGCACTGAAGAAGGGTGGGGAATGGAAGATGTGTACAGACTCCAGAGGTATAAACAAAATCAGAATCAAGTATAGGTTTCCATTGACAAGGATGGACGACTTGATGGATTGTTTGAGTGGAGTGAGATACTTCAAAAAAATCGACCTGAAAAGTGGGTATCACCAGATCAGGGTCAGAGAAGGTGATGAATGGAAGAAAAACTTCAAGACGAAGGAAGGACTGTATGAGTGGTTAGTCATGCCCATTGGATTGACTAATGCACCCAGTATGCTCATGCGGTTGATGAATGAAGTACTGAAACCTTTCTTGGGAAAGTTCGTCGTAGTGTACCTCGACGAAATCTTGATCTCCAGTCGAACCAAAGTCAAACATTTGGAGCACATTCGACAAGTATTGCAAAAGCTGGAAGAAGAGAAGTTGATGGTGAACCTGCAGAAGTGTTTCTTCATGAAGGAAGAACTCGTGTACTTGGGATTCATAATCTTGGGTAAAGGGTTGGTGATGGACCTATAAAAGGTGAAAGCTATATTGGAGTGGCCAGAACCGACAAGCATGAAAAGACTGCGAAGTTTCCATGGACTTGCTAGTTTTTACTGGAATTTCATCAGAGGATTCAGTTGAATATTTACACCGCTAACAGAGTGCGTGAGGAAAGGGGAATTCAAGTGGAAAAAAGCTGTCCAGAGAGCCTTCGAGAAGTTGAAGCAGAAGGTGATTGAGATCCCGATGTTAGCGCTCCCATATTTTGACAAATATTTCCAAGTCGATTGTGACGCGAGTAAATAGAAATTGGTGCACTATTCATCCAGGAGGGCCGACCAATTGCATTCTTCAGGGAAAAGTTGGACGACATGAAGCAAAAGTATTCAGTCTACAACCAAGAGTTCTATGTTATTGTCCAAGAATTGAAGAAGTGGAGGCATTATTTGTTTCCCAAGGAATTTTTGTTATACACAGATCAATAAGCACTTAGGTACTTGAATACTCAATCGAAGTTGAACCAGGGACACATGAAGTGGGTTGATTCTTGCAGGGATATACCTTCATGTTGCGACATAAGTCGGGAAAGTCGGACAAGGTTTCTGATGTGTTGAGTCGAAGAGTGGCATTGAGGAACACGACAACAGTTTACGGGACAGGAATAGAGTCAGTGAAGACAGAGTATGAAACCGACGAGGATTTTGCGAAAGCATAGAAGGCTAGTCGCGAACCATGGAGTGTCAATATAAATCCATACTTGGATTATTTTATTGAAGAAGGATACCTATTCAAGGGACAACAGTTGTGTATTCCCATAGGATCCGTAAGAAAGAACCTAATTTGAGAACTACATAATAGTGGATTAGTAGGTCATTTTGGCATCGACAATACTAAGGCATTGGTCGAATAAAATTATTATTGGCTAGGAATGCCAATAGATGTTGGAAGGTGGGTACAACAGTGTCAAATTTTCCAGTTGGAAAAGGGAAGAAATCATAATACGGAGTTGTATGCACAATTACCAGTGTCGAATACCCCATCGGAGCACCTGATCATGGATTTTGTGATAGGATTTCCGAAGATGCAAAAATATAACGAATCAATCTTTGTGATAGTCGACAAATTTTCGAAGATGGCACACTTTATTCTGTGTCAGAAGAAAAGTGACGCCATAAGCATTGTTGTTCTATTCTTCAAGGAGATAGTCACACTGCATGGGTTACCAAAGAGTATAACATCGGGCAGTGATACCAAGTTTATGGGTCATTTATGGAGAACCCTATGGAAGAAAGTGGACACAAAGTTGTAGTTTAACTCGACATACCCTCCACATACTGATGGAAAGACCGAGGTGGTAAACAAAAGTTTGGGAAACCTTCTGAAATGTTTGATGGTCGACAAATCCAAGCAGTGGGAGAACGGATTGGCGCAATCATAATTTGCATACAACAACTCTTTGAATCAGTCGAGAGGTATGATCCCATTCCAGATTGTTCAAGGTCGAAGCCCACATGGAGTCGTGGATTTGATCGCGATACAGATAGAAATCAGAAAGACTACAGATGCAAAATCATTTGCAGAGCATATGAGAGAGTGGATAAATATGTATGCAAGAGCATTGAAAAGAGAAATGCGACATACAAGTTAAGAGCCGAAAGGAAGAAGAGGCTACAGTCGTTCAGTGAGGGAGACTTAGTCTATGCACACTTGAGGAAATAGAGGTTCCCGACAAGAACATACAACAAGCGGAAGCTGAAGAACATTGGACTGTGTAAGATCCTAAAGAATATTTAGGGAAATTCTTATGTGTTGGAGATGCCGAAGGAATTGAACATTTCTCCTACGTTCAATGTCTCATATTTGTACAAGTATGAATAAGTTTCAACAAGCAGCAGTGCGGAAGTGTTGAACATCGATTGGATAGGGAAAATCCCATATCGACACAAGGAATAAATCACCGAAGTAGTGGATGAACGCGAAGTCACACGCATGAGGAGTTCGCATAAGAAATAATATTTAGTTCGATGGAAGGATGATGAATCGAACGAGGCGACATGGATTTCAGAAGAAGAATATAGGAGACTGATAGAGAAGTCGAGTTCTTTTTCACCCAGGGAGTCTCATGCAGAAGCATTGGGGCCTAGGAGAAAAAGTCGAAGTTGATCGACAGAAGAGGTCGACCAGGGGGATTGCCAATGACCACTAGTGTGAAAGAGATTGTAAGTTAAAGCCAAGTAGTTGAGAAGGAAGCTGTCGAAGTATGGTCGACAGGAGTAGAGGTCAAAATCGATAGGAGCGGAGATCGAAGGAGTCAAGATGTCGACAAGGTCGAACATCAACACCGATGAAAGCAGCAGAATCCAAGTGAGGTGGATGGGGCGGACTGGCAGTCGTATAGACTAAGTGAAGCCGACAAGTTACATTGAGGACTGACAGAGTACAGTATGGTTGCCAGGTCGAAGAGGACAATGATAGGACCGACTACTGTTCAAAGTCATAGAGGCGCAGGATTCAAGGAAATAACCGTTGAGGGTTGTTGAAGGAGTTATGGCAATTAAGAAGGTGGTTGAAACCAGACCAGGTGTCTCCATAGGAGGAGGTTATGTAGTATGGCTAGATGCACTGAGAACTACAGGATCCGTCGGGTCAGAGGCAGAACAACAGACAGAGAAGGACGTCTCGGGGAATAGAGTGACCTCAAGAGAAGCAACAGAGTAGAGTAGAATACTAGTGTGAAGGAACAAAGGAAGGATCGCTCATCACTCATTGCTCATTCATTCTTGCATTCAGCAGAGGACTGAGAGGAGGAGAGGATCACACAAAGGAAGAAACACAACATTTACTTGTGTATATTGTAACAGGATAAGGCCGAATAGTTTAATAGATTTCATGTAACTTTGTAATTTGATTCAAGTACGAGAAGAAGCCAAATTCTTGGCATTCCAGTTCACATCTCATCGTTGTGAGCAATTTGTGTTTTTATGTGTGTTATTTTTAAGCAAGAGGTTCCAACCAAGACTGCCACTTGTGCCATCAAGCTATTAATAGATCTATGTTGAGCCTTTGTTGCTTTTACAGTTCTCTTCTTACCTCAATTTGCTAATACTGCAAATAAGATATTGCAAATGAGTCGACCTTGGCTTCGTGGAAAAGTAAGATATCCATGCCAAGGATATTGGGAAGGGTTTCCATGCAAGGGGGATTGGGGAGAGCTACGACGACTTCGATCTTCCATGCCAATTCCAACTCAATGCAAGCTATGCCCTTCCATGATTCTTTTACAATACCCTGACTCGACCGAGTTCCCAGGTTTTCATCCATTGTAGCGTTCTCATGCTAAATCAATTCACAGAGAGGAGTTTTGATCCTTGTATATTATAATTTATCTTCCACGGTTGCATTGAATTCCATCCAAATATTCCGAAAGAAAATTTGAAGGTCTATTGTCATGGCCACCTCACCGTGAAGCAATTGAAATTATTAGTTAAATGAGGGTCCGGAGTCTTTTCAAACTCTTCCTACCCACACCTTCCATAATTCAAAGACAAAATGTGCCAAAGTCTAGAACTGAAGACAACAAGAAAGCATCATTATCGACCATGCAACGTGCAACCTACCATCGAGGTGCATGCAGCCAGGAAATGTGTCAAGGCATGCAACTAGGAAATGTGTTGAGGTTCCACAGTCATGCATCCTACCACCGATGGGAAATATTGTATAGATTCTATCCTTTGGATCATGGGGTAAATAACGCTTTAACAATTAAGGTTTTTTGCTACAACATGCATTTCTATAGTTCTGTTAAATAGACAAAATAAATTGTTTGCTACTTGCAAACTATTTAAATCTAATATGGAAACAAACTATTTAGTTTATTTCATCTGGATGCATGCATTTAAATATCATTATTGGTGGACATTATTCTAAAATGCGTTTGAAGTTTTAAAAAAAGGACATACCCTATTCACTTCTTAACTCTTTTCTATATTTTAATAATTTATTAAAACATTGTTGCTCCACTGATATCCATAATTTTTCTTCCTTACAGCACAACTGTAGAATTCGATAAGAAAAATGGAAGTCACGATTTCTTCGACTGTTTGTTTTATAATGTAATATCCTGATTTTGACCCCATTGCATTAACATGCAAATGAAGTAAAACTGTTATGAAATCATGGTGAGGAGCTCAAGGCCAAGGCCCCACCATCGATTTAGTGTTAAAATTGATGCATATGGTTTGTGTGATAGCCAAGAACAATAGGAATTGTAAATATGCATTTTAATAAAACACCCACAACTCGCTATGCAATACAATGCAACAAGAGTATGGGGGCATGATTTTTACAAGGAATTGGGAGGGAAATATTCAAACCCTTGAACCAATCAAGTCAATCCAAGTGTCAATGAGAGAACCCATGAAATTTCAACTCCATGTTGACTTTTGTACCCAAATCATTTAATTCTTCCAAGAGTTGGTTGAGATATTTAATGCATTTGGAATGGAGAGGTGTGGCTGCCCAAAATTCGGGTATGGGAAGGCCACCATTTTTGGAAAACAACTTTTGGCTTCCTTGGAAAGAAAAGGGCCATGAAATTGTTTCCCAAGCCATTATCCATCAACTAGTTTGTCTCTCTCATGAGTTTGAAGATACCTGGGCGTTTTCCCTCACGATTTTCTGAGTTTTACTCCATTTTTCTCCAGCTAAGAGATCATTTTTTGACTTGTAGAGCAACTAGAAGAAAGGGAGCTCAATTTGGGGGTCCATAGAGGCCATTTTTAGCCATTGGATTGCTCATATACCTGGGAGAGGAATCATTGTTTCTCCCTGTGGTCATTTTTCCCTCTTAAAATATGATTTTTGACTGGCCACGATTTGGGGAAAACCCATGGACATCTTGTTTGTGAATCACACAGTTAAAAATGTTTTCCTCTGCCCAACATGTGTGTTTTTCTATGTGTGGGAGAGAACGTTGTGGTTTGAATTGTGGGTATCCGTTGTTTTGGCTTGAGCTTGAGTGCAAGTATCTAGAAATGAAGAGGGTTCATAATTGACTTGATAAACCCAAACATGGATTGGCTTGGCCTAGATTAGGTGTTCATATTACTGTGCATCAGTTGTAGGTTCCCATTCCTTGTAGAAATCATGCCCAGATCGGGGGTGGCATTTGTGTTGAGAGATTGATGAACACAACTGGCCTATGGCTGGGTGGAACGTTGATTTGCAAAGCTAGTTTCTGAGGACAACTTCGAAATCAAGATACATATTCTCTATCTGTTCAAATTCTGCAATGTTTTTAAATGAAGACTATTATGATTATGAAAATCAATGCATGTTAGATATGCATGTAGTGGATCTTGCTTATGCTGTGTTAATTTGAAATATACACTTGCACATGTGTTTTTATTTGTATGAATTTGATGAATGGGTCTGAGTTTTTTTAAAAGATCATAATTTTTGTGTCATGTTCCCTTCCTTGCATTGGATCGATGGGAGGGGACATCACATTGATAGGAACCCATGTCTTTAGTTTGTCAGTATATTTCTTTTGGACGCATATGCTTTGTAAGACGTCCCGTAGTATTTGTTGATCCATAGTTTGTATTAGCCCATAGTATTGATCCATAGTATTTGACGCATATGCTTTGTAAGTCGTCATGTAGTATTATATGTCCCATGGTATTGACCCATAGTATTGCCGCATATACTAGCGCATAAGTTTGTGTTGATGCTAATGAAGGCACCGTGAAGTTATTTGTATTGAGATTGCTCAAAAGAGGTTTCCCCCTCGAAGTGGCCTATGATCAATAAAGTGATTATGAGTTCTATTATTACTGCTATCTCATGTATTTTCATTAATTAATTGTTGCAGGTTCCTCACATCTGGTATCAGGGCACTTTCTTGGGCTCATTGGGTGAAATTTCTGCCAAATTTTTTTTCACATCTGTTGTAGGTTCGGATCTGGGAATAATCCCTATCCACTTAACTGTGGAAAGTACTCGGGCATAAGCCCTAGAACTCATTGTGAGCAGTATCGGAGCAACCCAAAAGCAACTGGCCCATTGAGAGGACCTGCTAGCGAAAAGGGAAACAACCCCTACCTGATTGACTAGTTCCCACTCGTGAGGTAAACCAAGAGTTGTCGTTTGTGGCAAAGCGATTATCAGTTTCACCTGAGCTATGGAGTGAGGGGTACTGCCCCAATACGCAATCCATAAGACAACACTGGTGGTCGATTGAATCCCCTGGACCGTAAGGAAGCCGAGCATACAGGATCCATATCAATTTTCAGTTGATAAATCGTTGATTGCCTCTATCCATAACTGTTGTCGATCAATTTTGCGTCATTTCAGATCTATCTGTTGTCGATCCCTTCCGCGTCTTTTTAGATCCATCTGTTGCTGTCCCTTCCGCGTCGTTTCAGATCCATCTATTGCCGATCGCTTCCGCGCCGTTGTAGATCCATTTGTTTCCAATCCCTTCCAAGCTGTTGTAGATCCACTTATGAAAGAAATAAATAAAAGAAAAATCATTTTTTCGCCATATCTCCCTTTTTTTAACTTCGTTTCCCTTGAAACTTCCTTGACACCCCTGCAATCCCATTCTTCATATTTCATTCTTGAGAACCCTATCCCAAATTCCACTTCCCAAAGCCAGAAATCCCACATTTGTCTATTTTTAGGGTTTGCCATAACTTATTCAGTTTTCACCCACTCCCCTTCAAATTTTACCACAGTGTTCATTTCCTATTTCTGCTTCTTTGTCCCTCTTTGCCAAATTTTCTCATTCTTTCACCCCGCTTCTGAAATCCCCATTTTTTGCTTCTCTGTCCATCATAAAGTGTCCAACACCGAGTCAAACCCAAATTATCCATCCGAGTTTTTCCCAAATCCAAGTTTTCCTTTACTAAAACAGTTTCTATTTTGTTTTTCTACCCATTCAAATAAAAAGAAAACCTCATGGTTATGGTTGTCACCCATGCAGGAGCACCAATCATGGAGGAATTATAACTTATAGCCCTCAAAACCAAACTCCAAGATCTAGATGAAAAATTTCTCAGCCTCCATCTTTAGCATTCAACCATGATCAATAACCGACAGCCAAAATCTTCTGCAGCCACTAGGTTCTCTTCTTCCAACAATTTCTGTGGGTCGAAGCTTGAATTTCCTTGCTTCAATGGTATTGATCCGACTGGATGGATATATCGGGCAGATCAATATTTCAGTCTGCATAATACTTTTGATGTCCACAAAGTTCCACTTGCATCCTTTCATTTGGAATAGGAAGCCCTTCAATGGTACCGTTGGTAGATCATAGCTCATCATGAGCCAAACTGGACAGATCTTTGCCAACTCCTTTTGCAACGATTTGGTCCTAGTGCTTTTGATGACTTGACAGGAGAACTCACTAAACTTCACCAAATTGGCACTGTGAGAGCATATCAGACAAAATTTGAGAAACTAGCCAATCACACAGAAGGATTGTCTAATGAATTCTACAGGAGTTGTTTTATTAGTGGTCTCAAGGATGAAATCTGCTCAGAGGTTAAAATGTTTTGTCCCAACACAATGATGGAAGTCCTAGGGTTGGCTAAGTTGGCAGAGGATAAGATTGCAGCCCAACAATGATCCAAACCCACCTTTGATCCCTTCAAAAATATCGTGTTCCCAACGATCTCTCATTATGCCAGCTCCTCGAACAACCCCTATCAAGCATTTTTCTAAAGCAGAGATGCGAGCACGCCGAGAAAAAGGGATTTTTTATAATTGTGATGAGAAATTCACTCGGGGGCATAGATGTGTTGAGAAAAAACTCTATCTCTTGGATGTGGATTCTCTGCCTACCTCTAAACTTGGTGAAGACACTCTAGATACAATAGATGATCAGGTCGACATTCATCAGCCGCTTGTTGACCCCCCATCGCAGGACGACCAACCAGAGATATCTCTCCATGCCTTATCCGACGTCACCACCCCCCAAAGAATGCAGGTCAGGTGTTACTTCAAGAAGCTCCCTCTTACCATACTCATTGATTCTAGTAGCACTCATAACTTCATTGACCCTCGGATTGCCAAACAGGTTGATTGTTTTGTCCATCCTTGCTCCAAATTTGAATTCATGGTTGCCAATGGGGGCACCTTAGCTTGCAAGGGGAAGTGTCACAATGTGCGTATCTCTATGGAAAATTATAACTTACGTTCTGACATGTTTCCTTGGCCTTAGGAGGATGTGATGTGGTTTTGGGTGTTCAATGGTTACGCACACTTGGACCCATCTTATGGGGCTTTGCTAAAATTTGGATGCATTTTTCACTCAATGGGAAAAAACACAGATTTACAGGGTGACAACCAAGGTCTCTCTACATCATCAGTTCACATCGCCTAGAAAAGATCCTTAAGAAGAATTCACATGGTGACATCGCTCAGCTCCATTCCATTTAGATGCACCCATCAACAGTCTCCACTGCTCCCTTGGATCTCCAACAAATTTTGGATAGATATGCAGGTGTCTTTGCTGAACCAGTGGGATTGCCGCCTTCAAGAGACCTTTCAGGGTAAGAATTTAGCCGCCTCTACATATGAGAAAGAAATGATGGATATTTTACATGCAGTACAGACGTGGCAGCCATACCTATTCGATAATTCTTTCTGGATCAAGACTGCTCACCAGAGTCTGCAATATTTCCTGGAACAACGGGTCTCCTCACCCGCACAACTGAATGGGTTCGCCAACTCTTGGGTTATGCCTATGAGATCACTTACATGATGGGTCAGGACAATTTCGTGGCAGATGCTCTTTCTCGCACATTTGATTACCAAGTTTCTCTTTCAGGTATTTCTATGCATGTTCCAAATTGGTTGCAATCTATTCAACATGGCTATGTCAATGAATCCTCCTTATCTCAAGTCATCCAACGGTTGGCCAATAATGATTCTATTGTACTGCATTACTCTTGGGATTGCACTTCCCTAAGATACAAGGGTCATATTGTGCTTCACTAGAGCACATATATTCAATAGGCTATCTTCTCTGAACTCTAGGCGTTTCCATTGGTCAGGCACTCTAGGTTCCTCCAAACATATGAGCGGGCACAACATACCTTCTTTTGGCACAGAATGAAAAGGACAATTCAATAGATGGTGGCTGCATATGATACTTTCCAGCTCCTTCCGAGATTGCTTGAACCTGTACCCATCCCTGCATGGATATTGACAAATATGTCTCTGGAATTCATTGAAGGGATCCCTAAATCTGGAGGGCAGAATGACATTACCAATAAATGTTTGGAAACTTATCTTCGTTGCGTCACCTCCGAACAACAACCTCAATGGGAGAAATGGATCCTTCTCGTTGAATGGTGGTATCCGACTGTATCTAAAATTAGTCCATATGAAGCAATCTATGGCCAGGTACCGCCATTTCTTCTTCCATACACCCTCCATAGTGCACCAGTTCAAGAAATTAACACGATTCTTCAACATCGCGATCAGATTCTTTGCATTTTGTAGGACACTCTTCACATGGCCAGAATTTGAATGAAACAACAAGCTAATCAGCACCGTTCTGAGTGCACTTTTCAAGCAGCTGATCTGGTTTTTCTTTGTCTACAACCTTCCAAGCAATCATCCCTGACACTCAAAGGGCATCTGCTTCTCTCTCACTCTATCATAGAGGTATTCATTCAGTGGCATGATATGCAACCATAGGATGCTACACGGGTACCACTCCTTCAGATTCAACATCAATTTCCACATCTAAATCTTTCAGGACAAAGCTTTTCCTAAAGGAGAGGGGATGTTAGGAACCCGTGTCTTTACTTTGTTAGTATATTTTTGTTGGACACATATGCTTTGTAAGACATCCCATAGTATTTGTTGATCCATAGTTTGTATTAGCCCATAGTATTGATCCATAGCATTGGATGCATATGCTTTGTAAGTCGTCCCGTAGTATTATATGTCCCATGGTATTGACCCATAGTATTGCCGCATAGACTGGTATATAAGTTTGTGTTGATTCCAATGAAGGCACTGTGAAGTTATTTGTATGGAGCTTGCTCAAAGGAGGTTTCCCCCTCGAAGTGGCCTGTGATCAATAAAGTGATTCTGAGTTCTTTTATTACTGCTATCTCATGTATTTTCATTAATTAATTGTTGCAGGCTCCTCATAGACATATAAGGTTAGGTTATTAGAGCATAGTGATTATTACTTAAACAAATTCATATGACTTTGGGTTCTTTTGTTGCTGATGGACATGCAAAGGACAAAATCGTTCAAACCATACCCATAACCAAATTGTACGAACCATACCTAGCTTAAAGTAGAAATTATTTCAATTTATTCTGTCTTATATAAGCCATAAGGCATGGACTTGAAGCTTAGCTTCTTTCTACTTTTTCTAATAAGAATTCATAATAATGATGAGTTTGCATCAAATAGAATTAGAGATTTGGGAGCCTAATAACTCATCTAACACATTCACCAAGTTAAATGAATATGTACAAAGTTTTGACAAAATTAAATGAATACATACACGATTTTAACTAAAACATGTGTGCGTATTTATTCGATCAAGTGAATTGCATCCAATCTTCTATGTATATTGTTTGACGGACAATCCACTCAAGCGGATGTGAGCCGGATCTCCCTAGTTCAATGTGAGTCTAGAACAAATAGAACATAACATAAACCACTTTCCTAGATCTAGTTAAGGATCAAGTAATCAGATATCTTACCTTAAGTTTGTAGCCCTTTTTCGTGGATGTTTTTCCATGCTTCGCGGTCGTAGATCTCATCTGCAAGACCTGCCAAGATACACAAAATAAGACAAACAAGTAAAAGAATCTAAACAATAACAGATCTAAGTAAACATTTAAGCAGGTTCACTACACAATATCATCAACACAACAATATTGGTGGAAATAATTTATATTACTATAAAAATAGGGAAAGTAGATAGAAGAGAACGACTACAACTAGAGCTTAACGAAGTAATCCTTATCCATCCAAGCCAATGACATATCCTCCGAAGGAAGCATGAGTCTCTCAATGGATGAGTATAGATCTCTCTAAGATGATTTCACCAGCATGTAGACACTATAGAGTTCCTCCTCCTGGAATGGGAGTGAGATTCACTTATATATAACTAAGTGGATAGGGTGTGGATAGGGTAGGTTGAGATATGGTAGGAGAGAAATAGGGGATCCTTCCAAGAGGTTAGGAACCGAGTGCTAGCTCTACCAAATGGTCTGGGATAGGGATCCATGTCAGCTAACTTCGAGAATGGGCTCGAAGGAACTATTTTTATCCATTAAATAACATCATCGCACCCTACAAGAGAGCAAGATGCGACATCACAGGTTGCACGAGGGCAGCCTGCGACGACCTCTCAAACCTAGTATTAATGGGTTTATATCTCTTCCAGGTTAATGAATTAGCCAAGGAATTTTTAGGGATGTATACACTGAATCTCATGATGGTAAGATTTTGGGTGTAACAATATTTATTCAATCAAGTGCATTGCATCCAATCTTCTATGTAGGAAATTCAACTCTCACTATTTGTGTGAGTCACATTACACTTTTTCATGTCTCTCTATATGATAGTTTAGGTGATGTATTCTTACACATGTTCCTCTACATTATAATTTTCTTAGAACATATGATTTTAGAATTAATGGGTTCAATATTATTATTTATAAACACGCTCTTAATTGTGATAGATGATAAAATATGCCTCAATAAGTTTTAGGAAGAGAAAAAGAATTTTCTTAAAAAAATAAAACAAAATTGTACAGCAATATTCATCATTTTAACTTGACAGAAAATTAATGATCTAGACATTTGTCAACACATCATCATTTTAGTTGGTGAGAAAACTTACCATTAAAACATCTCTAAATGCATCCTCCGTCTATTAAAATATATAGTATGTCAATATTAATCATAGCTTGTGACTTAACTTGTTTTTTTTTCACACCGAAAAAAAAAATTATTAAGAGAAAGTTGTGTCTACAAAATACATCCACTGTCTAAATTACATCAAAGGACCGATTGAGAATATTCCTTATGAACAGAACTTCAAAGTTAAACTACAAATTGCCTAGAAACAACACAACCATATATCTATAATATGGTTCAAAGTGAGATCCAAAGAATCCAAAAAATACAGAGAACCATAAATAGCTATCAAAACATCATCCAACATCAAATAGATGGAAGACTAAAAAAAATTCAGGGAACCCGAAGCAATGATAGTGCTATGTCTCAACTCTTCAAAAAATATTTGACCATCAATAACTCCAATCTCTAGTTTAGATAAAGAGTATGTTGCCATATTAAATTCCCTGAAGATATGCATGAAACAAATCTTAAGAAAATCCTGGAACAAAGCACAGGTATGACATAGCCAATGGCCCAACAATAAAGAATAAATCATAGATGCCCCCTTTTCTTAGTCGATGATAACCTTAGCATCTCCCACAATATAAAGTGTATCAATCCCCATCCACTTATCAAAAAATAACAGTCCCCAAATAGCTAGGAGCTCTGCTCTAGTATTGGATCCCATCCTAGCCTTCATCTTCGGTTTATAAAGATGGCCATAATCCAGTTTCAGGACCATCCGAACCCCACACATACCAAGTTGGGAAACCCCGTCGAAGAATCCAATCAGTAAATTTTGTTCAAGATCCGAAAAACGAGTCCTCCTAGACCTCCTTGTAGTAATTAGTCTGGAAGCTTCACTGAGTTGTGCCTTCACTTTTATACAAATGTGAGACGGATTCAGTATAATGCCTTCAAACATACCATAGGCCCGAGCTTTCTATACATGCCAAATGATCAATAAGGGGAGATCGATACAATGAATTTTACTCAAAAAACACTTGTTTAAGTTATCTACACTAGAAGTCGAATCCCAACTGACATCAATCTAAAAGAACTCCCCCAATTCCATCCAACGTTGCTGAAAGAAGTTACAATTCTTAAAAATATGGTCAATGGTTTCTTCAAACGTACCACATAAACTGCACCTACCGAGTCGAGAGAAACCACGCTTCTGGAAATTTTCCTAGGTTAAAATTTTCCTCCTGCAGACGAGCTATAAGAAACACTTAAGATTTAGTGGAATATCATCCTTCCAAAACCACTGAGTCCACCACGGTGGAGTATCAATAAACTCATTTTCCAGTATATGTTGATAATACAAATCGGCCCTGACAATTCCATTATGCTTGTTATATATCCAAACCAACACATCGGGTGAATTAGTAAAAAGGTACGATCTTGGTAAATATTACAAACAAAGCAGTCCCATTCGGCATCTAAACTACCAATAAGACCCAAATCCCTGGAATACTTCCAAAGGACCAAAGCCTCCAAATGCTCCCTGACAGCTTGTTTAGGCACAGAGACTCCCAGACTATGTAAAGCTTCAAGTAAGTCCACAGAAAAAGTAATATTTTGGGGAAATCCAACAATAGGATCAACCCCTAAGAAAACTTCAATGCCCCTCCCCACAGACCAAGATATATGACTATTGATAATCAGATAGGATTTCAACAAGCTTCACCAAATACAAGAACTATAAGTGGAAAGATACCCGGCATGTCTCATCCAAGTCACAACATCCAACCGATTGAAATATTTATACTTAATCACTCTCCCCCAAAGACCCTAGGAAAATAGAACTCTCTAGAGACTCCGTGCATAAAGGGACGCATTAAACCAACCCAAATTCTCAATACCCCAGCCTCCATGCGACCTTGGTAGAGAAATGCTTTCCCACGACATTAAATGAAACTTGAACATGTTTAACCTACCATCCCATAAGATATGGAACATTTTTCTGTGAATCAAAGAGATAACACCAACTGGTACCTGGAATAAGGAAAACCAGTACATCGGAATGCTTTGAATTACATGATTTACAAGAACCAATATTCCTCCAAGTGACAATAGTCTATACGACCACGGATTAATCCTCTAATGGATTTTCTGAATAAGCCAAGTCCAGTCTTTAGCACAATAGGATGTAGGTTTTAGCCAGAAGCCCAAATTGCAGACACTCGACTCCACAGGATTCAACTTATAAGGAAAAATCTGAGAAATATGGTTAATAATAGAACGATCATCACAAGAGAAAATAAAAGAGGATTTCTGAGTACTGATAATCATTTCCAAGCTCCACAAAATAGTCAAGATAGAATGAAAATTATCCCATTCCTTCATCAAGCCATCCCCAAAGATGAGGACATCATCCATAATAAGAAGATGAGAAATGTAGATAGAACTAGCCACCTTTATCCCTTTGATATCATTCAACTTTCTAGCATCCTTGATTAGAAGACTCAATCCTTCAATCGCCAGAATAAATAAATATGGAGAGAGGGGGAATCCCTACTGAATCCCCCTGTTTGCCAAAAAACATTCCGAGGGAGAACCATTAATCAAGACAACATACCTAGAAGAAGCTATACACGCCATGATCCAATTGGTGATTTCTGGAGTCAAACCAATCTGGAGAAGTATCAACCGAAGGTAGGTCCAATCGAGTCGACCATATGCTTTGTTGAGATCCAACTTGAGAATAAAAGATGCGAATATTTTTTGCTTAATAGAATGTAACGCCAATTTTTTTCTAGTAGCAACTTTTGATTAATTTACTAAGTTGGGATTAGTAGGTGAATGATAGTTTTGTTTGACTAGCATATTTCCCTATCTTATTTGGATTTTTTAGGCACATCATGATGACATTAGTACTCCATTTTCAAATAAAAATCATTCCACTTCCATAGTAGAATAGACACTCTTCACAATTGCACATATAGTGCCAGTGCCTCTCAAGTTTGTACGATCCCAAATCAACAAAGTAAAGTAGGAATCATGTTTTGTTGACCCTTGAATTGGTTACCATACCAGAGATCCACCACTTACATTTACTCACAAATTTACTAAAATTTAGTACTTCTAGAAAAAAAAATTCACGTTACATTTCGCGTTAGAGTGTTAATTCTCATGACTTTATACAGATTCATAATTAAATACATACATTTACCCAAATTTAACACAACCAAAATATATTCTTCCTATAACAAAGGAAATTAATGTCAATCAAGAAAATTCAAAGAGAGAACATCGTCCAATGATTCCTCCAAGTTAAGGATTGCATCTTACACCAATTGGCCCTCCTTTCAGAGCCTTCTAACTACTGTGTTATGTTCTGAATATGTATGTGTAAAAAAATACTTTGAAAATTTCCAAAGTTAATTTCAACTACTTTACTAGAGTTTTAAGAATAACATTTTTAATGTGGTAATCTCTTCTCATCCAATTGATGACATGTAAATATTCCCCATAAAGGTGTATCCTTTTAATCCCTCTTTCTATGGAAATTGTTATGAGATAACTTGAAAATGAAAGATCAACTAAGTTGTTTCAAATTGTGCGCAAACATTCTCTATACTTTATGAAATGTATTTCTTAGATGAATAGAGAACTTATAGAACTACATAATTCATGCATCCCATGTTTAGGCCCATCTAAGAATCCCCAAGGAGATGATGTTTTAATCAACAATTCCACAATTTTATTTGGGACACTTTCCTTCAATTTCATCTTGCCTTTCTGAAATATTCCATATACTTTCTAGAAAACTTGAAATGCTAGTTTCTATTCGTCATTAAATAAGCTATCATTATGAGCCAACTAGATATGCAAAGACTAAACATTATCATGATCTATAGCTTTTAACTTCTTTCTCCTAAACCAATTTCTCAAACAATGTTGAATCATTGTTCCAAACCATGTGCTTTAGATACCAATTAACTAATCCACATCCTTTTATATTTTGTGTGCATAAAGATACTCAATCATTAAGTATCCAATATCTTCCTCTTCTCTACTACATAAATAAAATATGCTTGAGCCACTGTTCACTCCATTTTGAATCATATCCCATGTCAACCTTATTGTTAATATCCAACCACAAAAATATGTAGGTTTTTTAGGCGTTTTAATCTTCCATATTTGTTACCAACATCAAACTTATTATTTCTCATTACCAATTATCAAGGCCTTATACTTTATCTTAGAAATGTAATTTCTATAATAATTTTTCCAATCTTAACTCTACTGTGATATTCCATCTAGCTTCTCTTTCACACTCTAGATCCAATGATTGTGTTGTTCTCCATGCTTAACACAAAATAGAGGTTGTTGAAATATCTGTAGCTTGATTTTAGCAACAAAACCCTCAACCTTATAACTCAACTAAGTCAAAAATAGGTAATGTAAGTGCATTCCTCAACCCCAAGATCATAGCAACTGCCACATTTAGATTATTTAAGGCTTTTAACATTTTATTAAAAAAAATGTGAAAAAATAATTAATTAATGATGTTGATAAAAAAACCCAATTAGATTTTTTTTATTATAATAATGAAATAAGAGAATATTAAATAATTAAAGAGGGTGGAAGAAATATTATTTTAAAGTATATGAGAGAAATTATTAAATAATGATGTAAGTCAAGAAACCGTAAATCCAATGATGATAATAATAAAGGGTATAAAAAAGAGAGGGCATAAGAAACATTAGTAAAGTTAAGGGAATATATAATATATGGAGATGGGACATTAAAATATGAGTTACACTAAAGGTCTAAATTAAGTAATAGTTAAAATGAAGGTTGGATAAGAGACATGGAGATTGAAGCTATTCTCCGGGGATAATAATACCAAGTTATCCCCTTGGTATTGTTAAAAAAATTGAGGATGAGTCTTCATCTTCTTCTTATTGGATGTCTACAAACGACCTGGTTCGTACTGGTGAACTTGCAGTGGAAAGGAATACTTTTGTGATTGGTTTAAACCATTTTGGGATCATATTAACTGATAAAGAAGACCTATTGGTTTGGTCATGGAATAAAGTGAATGGTCAAGATAGTGCTAAACTAGCTTATGAGGCTATTACATCTTGTTCTATTGACTTTATGGACAAATGGTGGTATAAAACGATATGGAAATGGAACATTTCATTGAAGTTGAAATGTTTTATCTAGATTTTATTTTAAAATCATATATTAACTTGGGACAACCTGATAAAAAGAGGTATTGTGGGACCTAATGTTTGTGTCTTATGTGGAAATGAAGCAAAATTAGTTAATCATCATTTAGTGTATTGTTATTTTTCTAAAGATGTTTGGAAAGAGGTTGGTGGTGGTCCAAAATCAACTCGTGATTGGACACATACTTATTTTGAAGAGATCCATTTGAATGTCTGTTAAATATATTTCTCATTTCAAAGAGTTTCCTTCTTTTGTTTGTTGCGGTATTTGGAAATCTAGGAATGCTTTCGTTTTTGAAGATATTCATTAGAGAACTATTGTGGTTAGTTATAAAATTATGGACTATTTCAAAGGTTTTCATAAAACACAGTTTCCTAAAAAACATAGAGTTTTTAAGGAGCCTAATATTTTAAATGACCATCAATTATTGGATACTTTGATGGCGCAACTCAGTATGGTTAGTGTGGTGGAGGAATGATGATCAAAGTATTTGGTTGAAATTATTTCCTTTTATGGATGGGTTGTGGTGCAACACGGGGTCTTCAATCAGTGAAACTATGTCATAGTGCCTTTGTTCACGAGATATTAAGGAACACCCCTAATTTCACAATATATTGATAAATACCTACCAGAGTCCTTTTTTTGCTCCCCCTCCAAGAACATTTTTCCAATTATAAAAACCTTGTTTTTACTAGATATTCCCTATTTTTACTAGATACCCCTTTTTATACCCCCCGCCCTCAATATATATTACCCCCCATACCCTATTACATGTCGCTGAAACACCTACAATATATTGACCTTACTTTTCACAATTAAAAAAAAAAACCTTTATGAATGAACATGAGAAGATATTTGTAAATTTAGGACTTCTTTGGTTTTTGAAGATATTCATTGGAGCACTATTGTGGTTAGTTATAAAAATATGGATTATTTAAAATACTTTCATAAAAAGAAGTTACGTAAAAAACATAGATTTTTTAACGAGCCTAGTATTTTAGATGACCATCAGCTAGTAGATACTTTGATGGTGCAACTCAATCTGGTTAGTGTGGTGGAAGAATGATGATCAACGTATCTGGTAGAAATTATTTCCTTTTATGGATGGGTTGTGGTGCAGCACGGGATCTTCACCTAGTGAAACGATGTCGTAGCACCTTTGTTCATGGGATATTAAAGAACACCCCTAATTTGACAAGATATTGATAAATACCTACCAAAATCCTTTTGTTGCTACCCCCTCCCAGAACATATTTCCAATTATAAAATCCATATTTTTACAAGATATTCCCTGTTTTTACTAGATACCCCTTTTTATACCCCCCGATATATATTATCCCCCCATACCCTATTACATGTCATCCAAATACCTACAATATATTGACCTTATTTTTCACAATTAAAAAAAAAACTTGATGAATGAACGTATTTATCAACAAGGTGAATTCCCTATGTGGTACAAGTACAACCATAAGGGACTAGCTCTTGGCCCTTTGGGGTCTCCTTCTATTTGCATCTAATACATGTATTTTGTCTCTACAAGTTTTGGGTGACTCCAACACAATTGTGGAATGGGAAACTGAAAAGGATTCTCTACAGGTATCTATATTAGAGAAATGGTGTGCAAGGATTAAACTGTTATAGACCTCTTTTACAGTTCTGAATTTTAAACATATCTATCATCGAAGGAATTCAATGGTTGTTCATCTTTCAAAAAGAGAAGTGGGCTCTTTGGATGGCCTCCTCTATTATGAATAATTTCAACACTTCATTTTGATTTCAAATGGATCCTTTACTGCATATTATGAGAGCTGTGGTCTTTTCTGTCTAAATATATATTCAAATTTTTTATGGACGCCTGTAACTTATATTTCAACTTGTCATCTTGATCTGGTAGTTTTTCTCATTTATGTAGATGAGACAGGTTTTTCTGAATTAGTGGGGAGGAGGAAGGGTTGTTTTTTGTGAAATTAAAATCACAGTAGGATCAAGAATTTGACTAAGTATACAAGAAAATAGTGTAAAAGAGGCACAATATACACACAAATGATCAAATATCAGGTTATTCTATTACTATCCAACACAGAAATGAGTTTTGAACACCGTTATATTACATTTGGGAAAAATCATGACCCTTTGGAGGCATGAAAATGAGCTACAAGTGGGTACCTTACATCGGACGTCAATCACCCCTAGGTTGACCAATAGTCTCCCAAATCACCTCAAACTATCACAAATTACTAATCTAAAAGTTGGGATGGCATGGAAGGAAATTAATGATGGTATCAAATGAGTGGTGGAGGATTTGGTGGAGTGTAGGTGGCCTAGGATAGGACAAAACTTCCAAAGAGGAGGAAAAATGACCACATTCGATGCATGGGTGCCTCAAGTAAAACTCAGATCCATAAAAAAGGGGATAAGGGCATGCCTCAGGTAATTAGTGGTAATAAATGAGGGTGGTGGACATAACTAAGGGTGCCTTACTGACCGTTTGACCACAATTGGGCTCTTAGGTGGTGGAATTGGTCATTAATTTCCTAACAACCTTGGATAATCATCATTAACCTTTGCTTAAACCATTAGACATCAAATTATCATCATGATACTATGGTCCTAGGTGCAATAATTTTCTAACACCCCCCCTTATGCTACAATTATGTAGCCAAAACAAAAATGAGGCCTTGGCAACTTAGGCTCAAGTCACCTCTTACATTTTTTATTAGTCCATGTAACCAAGGTAAGGAGGAAAACCACATGGGAATAAAACCTCCCCACTAAAATGGACATGAAACAAAATATGGAAAATATACCAATATTTAGCATGCATTACGCACCCCCTGGAGTGATCTAAGGTAGGTGAAGGTATTTTCTGTGAGACTCTTGGTGAAGATATCAATATTTTTCTCATCAGATGGGCAATACTGCAGGGCAATAATCTGGTCATGCACCAAGCTCTTGATGTAGTGCATGTGTATCTATATGTTCTTGGTCCTTTGTCTCTGTACTGGATCATTGGAGATATTGATTGCACTTTTATTATAACACCAAATGAATGTGCTTGAATCAAATGCAAAGCCAGACTCTCCAAGAATAGCTTGCAACCACACATTGTGTAGCTGCATTCACTGCTCCCCTGTATTTGGCCACAACTGATGATAAGGAAATAGTCTACTTCTTCTTTCTATACCAGCAAATGGGACCATGTGCAATCATAAAGACATAACCAAAAGTGGACCTATGGTAAGTGTTATCTCCATCCCAATTTGAATCAGTAAAACCAAGTAGTTCAAGTGATGAACTAGTGCATAGTGTATCCCAAACTGCTTGGTTCCTTGCACATAATGCAGGATCCTTTTGGAATCTTTCCAATGGATCTCATGAGTCTCTTGCATGTATATCGCAACAAGACCTACTGCATAAGCTGAATTTGTTAGAGAGTGTGTGAGATACAAAAAGCTCCCAACTACCTATCTATACAATGAACTATCCACCAATGGTGAGGAACCCCAATCATGAAGTTTTACCCATCAAAGGAAGCGAAACTTAAAAGCCTTGTATCATATATGAAGCATATTTTTATTGTGAAACTTTGATCCCTTCATTAGATTGATCAATCTCCAAACCAAGAAATTGTTTCAACAATCCTAGATCATACATGGAAAATGCACTATGTAATGCAGCTTTAACTGAGCCTAGTTCTTCAATGTAACTACCAGTGATCAAGAGGTCATCAAAATAAAATACAATGATCAAAATAGAGTCACTAATATGCTGCATATAGACATTTGCATCAGATTTGCATCTTTCAAAACCTTGTGATAGAAGAATTTGTCCATCTTGGCATACCAAGCTCTAGGAGATTCCTTGAGACCATAGAGGGACTTCTTCAACCTACAAATACGTAAAGAATATTGAATGAAACCATTAGGCTGCTGCATATAGATCTCCTCATGAATATTTCCATGAAGAAAATAACTCTTCACATCCATCTTATGAACCTCCCATCGCTTGGATGCTGCAATGGCCAAGACTAGCCTAATTGAGTCCATTTTTTCCATAGGTGGAAATGTTTATGTGTATTCCATTCCATGGAATTGAGAGAATCCCTTAGCTTACAAGATGGCCTTATACTTCACATCATAACCATCAGCATCCATTTTGTTCCTATACACCCACTTGCATTGCACCAACTCTCCCTTGGAAGGAAGAGGAGCCAACTTTCAAGTTTCATTTTCATGCAGAGAATTCATCTCTTCTTGCATGGTATATTTCCATATTGGATCATGTGATGATTCTTCATATGACTGTGGATTAGATACAACCATAAGAAAATGCCTTCCATGAATATTTGGATCACAAGAAGTCAACACATTGTTGAATTGTGATCTAGTCTTCCTAGGTTCTTGTGGATCACTTGCAAGTTCACCAACTACTTGTATGATTTTATTGGCCCACTTGGGCCTTGTAGGAGGGTAATGATCTTTGTTAGCACAAAAAATGTACCTTAAGGTTGCAGAAAGTCCAAGTTGGGGTAACCAAATTACCAGTTCAGGAAAGGTAAGTTGGCTTCTTTCTCTCTAGAGAGGGATCTCTCACAGATTTAAAACAAGGCTAGATTATATGGATGAAAATTGTAATTAAAGTGTTGTTTGGTTGAAAGAAAAATGGAAATCCATTAGGCAGTGGAGTCAAAACACACAAATATGATTCAATATGATAGTGCTTTGCAAAGAAAACTACATAGAGGCAGGATAGCCACCCACTCACAGTCAAAGATCTTTTTTTTGGTGATTAAAGAAGAAGATAGGAACAATCCACCAATATAGAGCATATGATAATGAACTATATATCGAATTTAGCAGAAAATTGTTACGGATGCTTGAAATGAAAGACACAAAGCATAATATGTATGAATTCTATCCCAATACAACACTTATCCAAGCATGAAAAAGCATAATAGTGTGAATTAAATAATGAGAGAAACATTCACATAAGAGAAGAAGTAATCAGACTGTAAGACGAATAACACAGGAATCTCTGATCGAAAATCTTGCTCGGCCTTACCAGATTTTTATTAAGGTATATCTCATAATGCTTAACACAGAAAACTCACGGGTCCAACAAAAGTTTCGAACCCTTTACTCTTCTATTACACTGATTATATAGATGCTATGAGCCTTCATGCTCGAGCTCCCTCAACAAGAAGCTATTACAATGTAAGTGACACCTATTCTACTAGGTTCGCCACCCTCAAGAATTAGTTACAACAAAATGACAAAGCTGGAAAAACTGTCTCAGTTTCCTTTTGCAAACTTACTGAGCATTTTTACTGAAAGACAACAGACCTAACAAAATAAACAAAAATGCCTTAGCGAATATTTCCTCCATGCTGCTATCCCACGATCAACGAATATTCAGGGATGCAATATCAACTTTCCCTTCCCATATTTCTCAACGAGCTTCCATAACTCGCTAGATGGCAGCTCTGTGGTGGCCATCTCCTTCACTAAGACTCAAATCTCTGTGTGATCCCTATAAGAGTAGCTTCGAAGATGGGCACTCGCCTCCTTGAACATCATGGTTAATTCAAAATATTTTTCCATTTTCTCCACCACTATCTTCCCTGATACCAACTAATCCATACCTACAAAATCTGTGAAATCCACCTTATATCCTACCAACTTATTCTAATATTCTTCCTCTGTTAGAATTGTTCCATCCTCCTCCCAAAAGAGAGTTAACCCTTTCTTGAACAAAGGGTCAAACATGTCTCTGAAATACTTAATCTCGTGTGCCATGACATCTATTTTAGCTTGAATAGCCTTTACTTGTTGTATCTTGTGCATCACTCTTCTTTCTCTAATTATGATGGACACCCTATCCTTTATGCCAGTTGTCTTAACCTGCTCCTTAGGTAAGCCATTCAGGAATTCAATGGAATTATCAGTATACTCTATAGTTTTTTTGTTCAATTTCTCATTGGCTGCTGTCATACTATTCTTGGCCAATTTGATCACTTCTTCCTTATCCGAGACAAAATCATGAAAGGGCCTCAATTTTCCTACTTCTTCAATAATTCCATCCCAAATGACCTGCCTAACATCTAGCAAAGAAGTCTGCCCTGTAGCTTGTCTTGCCAATTCCTCATATTTACCCTGCAACTCCTGGTACTTGGTTTCCCAAGCTTCCTTCTCTTTCTCTGCCTTATCCATCAGGGTTTTTAGATTCACATTCTTATTTTTTAACCTTGTTACTTCCATGTCCTCCAGAATGGGTTGGGATATGGCCCCTACAAGGGAAAAATAACTAGTCTCTATAGAGGGTGTGGCTATGCTTCCTATTTCTTACTATTTCTCCTGCAGCTTCTTCTCAAGCTCCTCATTTCTGGCCTTCAAAGTTTTCTCACTTCTTACCACCAAATTCATGTCTTCCTACCATTGTTTTTCCTTCTCTTCAAGCTTCAATAGCTTGGCCCTAAAGTCTTTCAAGTCTGTATGCAACTTCTCCATCTTTTCCTCCATCTTCGCTAGCTCAGGGACTGCCACTAACTGGGTAGAGGGAATTTTCAACACCTTTTTTAGAGATTGGATGATGTTGTCTTTTTTGTTGAGTAGTTTTTGAATGCTAGCTCTTTTGTCAGCCTGGCCCTCAGTGGCCACTATCTCACCCTGCAATTTCTTGATATGTGCCTTATGAAATTTTTTTTCCATCTTTTCCTGCTTGAGCTGGTTGGAAACCTTACTCTTACTGACCTGTAACATTGATAGCTCCAAAGCTTCCCTCAATAGTTTTGTATAAATAACATCCTTGGTTTCTTTGTGCAAGTTTATTACATCTGGCACAGGGATGTCCTCTTAATTCATCCTTAGCTCAGTGGCCTTTCTCTTGGTGGTAAAGCCCAAGCTCAGGGTGTTATGAGCGAGCCTCCTACTAGTCACTAGAGAAACTTCCTTGCTTGAAATATGCGTTACTTTAGTATATAACTTGGACTCCTCTCAGGCTGCCCCTGATTCCACATTGTATTCATCTATCAACTCATCTCTAGTCTTTCTTAGGGCAGCAAGCTCAGTGGCTATTGGGTTAAACACATACTCCTTGATCTCAAATGATGGCAGCTTATCCAGTTGTTTCTTTTTTGCTTTACCAGTCACCACAGGTACTAGCTGTTGCTCAAACTCCTCACTTTTCTTCCTTTTTGAGGCTCTTTTAGATTCCCCTTCTATGTCCATAGGGACACTGTCATCTTCCTTGCTGTAATTTGTTAAGTTGATGGCCATGGGGACAACTGTTGACACTTATAGGACTAGTCTAGAAGATCCAGGCACTGGGGGTGTGTTCCCTTGTGTGAGCAGGGAGGAGCTCTCAGATGTGTCTATTTCCATCTGGATCCTGCTAGGACATTCTAATAAATTTGCAGCTTCTGCCATGCCTGGAATTTCAAAATGCACAAAATATTTCTTGTTGCTTTCCTTCCTCTTATTGGAAACAATGTGGTGAGGATCATAATTTAAGGCTGCTTCTGTTTGGAACCCCATATTCCTTTCCTTGCATTCGATGGCTTGAAGGGATCCTTTACCTTTTGACTAAGAATGGACCTACAGTCCATGGAAACACAATATCAGAGGCCTTCCTATGATCCAGAAAATGCTCAGCTTCTACCTTCAATTTCTACCTGATGAATTCTAATGCAAACAATCTGGGGGTTAGGAAAACTGGTAGCACATAGAGTGCATGAGAAAACCCATAAACCCCAATGATTTTGCTATGATCTGAAAGGAACTAGTACCCTACCCTCTTCTCAGGAGAAAGTTATAGTAATTCCTGCATTTCTGACAATAATCTAGGTAGCCTCTTTTGAAAAATGACATGATAAACCTTAGACATGAGCTCATAATGGAACTTGGTGTAATCAGTGTACATCTCTTGAGCAAGTAGTACCTCAGGCATTTGCAAATTTTCCTCATTGAATGCTAGGAACACTTTTAGTAAGTAGGATTGAAATCTGAAAAATCCTTGTCTCCTGGAAATCCTTTAGCTGGGTGTGTATACTTTCAGCCAAAAATTCATCAAACCTGAGGTATGCACATTGGGTAGACTCACTTGGGTCATCTGATTCTAGGGGACAAGTGCCTAGGATAAAAAGCAAACACAAAGGTTCTGTGCAATAAATATCAGAGTTTAGCCCTAGGAATTGGCTCATCATGGCGATAACACCTTTGGATTCTTCTGTGAATAGTCTGGCCTCAGCCGAGAAATCCTACTCTTGAAATTGGAAAGTAGGATTCAGGCAGGACTTGTAGAAATTCCACTTTAATTCAACCAGGGATTGTCTAAATAACTGGATTAGGGCTTCCTCTCTATACCCTTTAGCTTTCAGGAAAAACTCTTCTGGGACTAACAATGTCTTTCTAATGGTTTGGGGATCGATTTTGCAATGGATTTTGGATTTGGCTGTGTCCAAAATTTTCCTCTTGGTAGAAGAGTAGTTAGAGGCACACCATTCAACAAATTCAGAAACACCTGGGTTTGGACAACTGTAAATAGATGGAAATAGGACCGATTGACTTTGTGCACGTCCATACCCCGCTCTTTAACCAGCTTTAACTTGTTTTTCACAGTCTCCATGGGGTCATGGGTCATCATAGTGTCGTAGACCTCTACGTCTCTGTCTCCTAACAATGTCTCTATGTTTTGAAGCTCAAAACTGGGCGGCTCCCTTTCACTCAATTCAACCATGAAATAGTTTAGTATAGAGCATAGAATCTACCTAGTTGGTTCACAAATGGCTTGGGAACCTGGTTGACCTATCCGATTCTACACAGCTTGCTCTTGTCCCTTTCTGATGCAAATAGGACAGATGGAATCCGGCTCTCCCTACAGGCGATTTTTTTATATTATATCTTCTTCACTATCACCCCCGCATCTCCTGTAGTGAGGAAGCTTCCCTGGCCATCCATTTTCCTGATCTATTCTGGGCCGTCGATTTCCGCCCCTTCTTTGACCCCACAATTCCTTGTGGCTCTGACTCCTGCCTCATGCTACCTTCCCTGCAAATTAGATCCATGCGATGGACATAGGCCGTCGATCCAGATCTCATATGCATCCTGACTGCCCAACAAAGTGGTTCCTACCATGGTTCGCGGATCCAGGGTCTGTCAATGCTCCACGCTTCTTCAAACCGAGAAGTCCCTCTCCGTTGTTGATTCACTTTACCACCAGATATGCCCCGTCCAAACTTACAGACTTCACCAAAAGTTTGTCGATCCAAAAATTTCTTTTCTCCATGCATGTCATATCAGAGAAGTAATCCCTGACCGTAGATCTGCTTCGTTGGTCGTTGATCAAGTTTCCAAAGTTGTCGTTGACTAGCCTGCTTTGCTTTTGCTTAACATACCTCCAACTCCTTTCACGAGGTGCGCTCACGATTGTAGATCTTCATCGCTCACGATCTATGCTGTCCATAGGTGCTATCACATACTGCAGCTGCATTCCTTTTCATTTCACCTCTTCTTGTAATGTTGAAACTTAGGTCCACTGATCATTTCCCTTTGCAAGCTTATGCATAACCACACGGAGCGTTGATTTTTGACCTTTTGGGTTGTGTGGATCAAGAGCTGAGCTCTCCTTCAATATTTCCATGGATATGAAAGCTTTCCAATCTCTAAAGCAAAACTGGTGCTAACAACATGCTGCTATTGGGGATGCTATCCTCCCTGTGAGGTAGAAAAGAACCCCACAGACTAGTGCTTGATCCATTGGTCTGTCTTTTAGAACTCAGAGCTCTGCTTTTTCTTTCTCTGCTCATAAAAACAAAAGCAAAAATGGATGGTTTCCTCTAGCTCTTAGGACCTTCTCCTCGGGCTTCAAACCCTTTGGTTCACCATCCATATAATGAACTGTAAATGTAAAACAAAACATGAAAAATATGTACAAACTATGATACAAGGGTTACCTATCATCTTCAGGATAGTTAATGCTTCAATAATCTCATATTTACTAGACCTGCTGTAAGTGGAGACCCATCTTGATGCTCCAAAGTGAAATAATTTATACCTCTATATGCTGCAATAACATAAGGTCCTATGCACATATGGTCAAACTTTCCATGCTTTTCATCCCTGGGAGTATCCCATTTAAGGACCAAATCATTAAACTGAAACTAATCCTCTTTAACCTTCAAGTCAAAGGTATTCTTCATTTTCTCTTGGTGGACCTGCACTTTGTCATATGATTTATCCCTCAGCTCATTTAATTATATCATTTGACTCACCCTCCCCTGCACATGATTGGGTTCTTCCTCTTGCCCCCGCAACAACTTCATGACTGGTACTCCCAAAGATGTAGGAAAAAAAACTTCAGCCCCATATACCAAGTGAAATGGTGACATTCCAATTGCCCTCTTAGTGTTGATTCTGTCAGCCCACAAAGCATATTTCAGTTTTGTATGCCAAGCTCTTTTGTTCTCCTCCAACAACTTCTTAATTATCCTTACTAGGCTCTTGTTAGAAGACTTAGCCAGTCCATTCCCTTGAGGGTAGTTAGCAGTTAAGTTGTTAAGGTTTATGTTGTATTTGTGACAGAAACTTATCATTTTTTTGAACTTAAAAGCAGTTGCATTGTCTGTTACAATCCTCTTGGGGCACCCAAATATGGCCAAAATGTTGTTCTCCATAAAATTCATGATAATAGTCTCAGTTTCCCTCTTGGTAGGTATGGCCTCAATCCACTTAGTGAAATAATATGTAGCTATAAGGATTCACTTGTGCTGACAATAATAGTTTGGGTTTATCTCCCCAATGAAGTCTAACCCCTACTGCTAAAAGGGTGCTTCCACGGAAATTTGGTTAAGGGGAAGTGAAACCAACTTCCTCTTACCATCGAAGATCTGGCATTGATGGCAAGTAACAGTCTCCTTATATACATCAGCAAACATAGAAGGCCAATAGAACCCATCCCTCAGAATCTTGTTGGTTGTCACCTTCCATGAATGGTGACCTCCACAATCTCCTTTATGGAAATCTACCATTGTTTGTCGAGCCTCATTCTCCAGTAATCAACTCAACAATACCCCACCAGGGTCCTTCCAGTACAGATATTGATTCATGATACAGAACTTTGCATCTTTTAACTTGACAGACATGGCCCTTATTTTGCTCAATCCTACAGGGGCTTGCAAATTTTGTAATACATACACAATGTCAGTATACCAAGGAGACATAGAAAATTTTGACTTTACCTATATCTCTGCATATAGCTTGTTTGAAAAGCTAGACAAGAAATTGAGATGTAAGGATTCACAATTGGCCTCAGCCATCATTCTGGCTAGCCCTTGCGCTTTGATCAACTTGATGGGATTAATCTCAAGGTCATACTCTAACAAGAGAGAAATGCAATTTTCCCTTTTCCCTTCAGGATCTGGCTGGGTAAGAATTCTCTTTACTACACTATTGGGGACATGGGCAATAATATGTGAATGTAGAATGTATACCCTGAAATATTTCAATGATTTCACGAAGGCATATGCCTGCTTTTCCATTATGTCATACTTCAATTCCCCATCTCTCGATAACCTGCTGAAAAAGGCAATAGGCTGCTCAACATTTTGATCATTCTTCTGCAATAAGACTCCAACCATAGTGTGCTCAGATGCATAAGAAAAAATCATGAAATCTCTACTAAAATCTGGACTTGCTAGGACTGGGGCCTCAATGATGGCCCTTTTAATACCTTTGAATGACTCTCTAGCCTCTTCAGTCCACCTTATCTAACTTTCTTTCCTCAGCATGTTAGTGATGTTTCTCATTATCTCTGCAAAACTGGGAATGAAACTTCTAAAGAACCTACCTATCCAATAAAGGACTGCACTTCCTTCTTGCTTCTAGGCTCCTCAACCTTCATAATTGCACTGACCCTTTCAGGATCAATCTTGATACCATCCTTTGAAATAATATGCCCAAGCAACTTGGCTTCTTCTAATCCAGAATTTGACTTCTTAGGATTTAGAGAGATGCCATACTTCCTGCATTTGATAAAAACCCTCTCCAAGTGCTTAAGGTGTTCCCTGTCAGATCAGGAGTAAATTGTTATATCATCCATATACACCACCACAAACTTGTCTTGCTCTTCTGCAAAGGCAATATCCATTGCATGCTAGAATGAGGCTCCAACATTCATTATCCGAAAAGGCATTTTGGCATACATGAATGTGCCCCATGGAGTAGTAAAGGCAGTCTTTTCTTGGTCCTTTGGGCATAGTTTAACCTGATTATACCCTGAGAATCCGTTCATGGTTGAGATCCTTTCTGCCCCTACTACCTTCTGTAGAATATGTTCCATTTTTGGCAATGGGTAGTTGTCCTTCAATGATACTTTGTTGAGATTTCTGAAGTCTATACAGATCCCGATTTCACCATTCTTCTTTCTGACAAAAACCAGGTTGTCTATCCACTTTGAAAATATCAAGGTGACTATAATATTTACATTGAACAACTTCTTGATTTCCTTTTCTATTACAGCAAATAGTTTTGGGTTTATCCTTTTGAGCTTCTACCTGAAAGGATTTTCCCCAGGATTTATAGGAATGATGTGTTGAATTATGGAGGTATCATACTCCTTTAGGTCTTCATAGCTCCAAGCAAACACATCAGCATATTTTTTCATCAATTTCACATACTCGTCCTTTTCCTTTGTAAGTAATTTTTTGGATAGTCTCACAATTCGAGGTACTTCTTCGGTGCCTATGTTATGGTCTTCCACAGTGTCATCGGCAATCTGGACTTTAGGAATTTTAGCTATGTCGTTTTGGTGAAACAAATTCTCCAGGGGGATCAGGCCTCTAGGGATAAAGTTTCTCTTTAGCTGAATAACATCCTTTCCTCCCAGCATATTTTTCCATCCTTTATTTCCATCCTCTTCATCTTCAACTTGCTCTTCACTCTGGAACCACTCCACGTTTTAATTTTCTGTGTTGATTTTAGCACTCACAAACTCATCAAGAATTTCTAAGAATCTTTTTATTTGCATGTAATCATCAAACACCTACAAGTGCTTGGAGTTATCTGGTATGGATGGCCTATTTAAGACCTCGACCTCATACCTTGTCTGGGAAAAAATGGGAGTTTTGAAACCCCCAACAGTGGTAGCCAAAGAGTTTGCTACCTGATTTTCAATTCTGGGTATTACCCTGATATTATGCTTTGAAAAATAATTTCCAAACATATCCCGGACCTCATTTTTTTAGGCCCTCATTCTGGAGTGTTTGGTTTGGTAACTGTCATTTACTTGGCTCATCAAAAGCGCTAAGTATCCCAACACTTGTACCTTTTTTCTCCCATATCTTTCAGGGCCTCCAAACCCAGCAGCAAAGCTTCATACTCAGCTATATTGTTAGTACATTCAAAGGTCGGCTTGTAAGAAAAAGCTTTAAATTGTCTGCCTGGGGATATGATCCAAACACCTGCACTAGCTCCACTTTTTATCAGAGACCCATCAAAGTACATGGTCCATAAACCTTCTTCATCTTGTTTCTTTTCCAAGGCTTCTTGCCTATGTGAAAACTCCTAATCTTCTTCAATTTCAATATTTATAGGAATTTTAGGATTAGAGGGTGGTCCATCATTGAAAAATATGGAAGATCCCAAGTCAGTGTCAACAGCATAGATGGGATGATTCTCAGGCTTATCCTGGCTACTAACTATGTAGGATAATCTCTTCACTCTGTATAATCTTATGTTTTCTCCAAACAAAGGTATCGTGGCATATGACCAATTCAGCTGCATATTTCCTCTTAATTTTGATGCCCAAGATCTTGACAGCAACATACCAAATTTTGCAGGAATGTCAGCCACCACCACATCCATCACAATACTCTTGGATGGAAGTTGTGTGAGGGTCACTACCATGTATTTTATCAATCCCAAACACTTGACATTTCAAGAATCAAAAGACTAAAGGTCTTTGTAAGGCCTTGTAACCTCTAAACCCAAGCTTTCTAGCACTGTTTTGGGAATTAGATTATTAGATGCACCAGAGTCTATTATTGCATTATGCAAGATCATATCATGGACATTCAGGCTTAAATAAAAAGGGGGAACATCTTCATCATCTGTATCTTCTAGTTTAGGTCCAAAAACAATGGTGGGGGCATCATTTGTTACCTATAAGATATCTTGTTGGAAATCACCCTGACCTTGACCATTTTAGTAATCTCTTCCCTATATTCATTTTTCCTCAATAGATCATTAAAAGGGATGGATATTTTGACCTTTGACAATTCAGACTTCAAACTGAAACATGGAACTGATTTGCCTACATCAATGGGTTCTGACTGCTTTCTTTCCTTTGGTTGTTTTCTTTTATTTTCAGGGCTCTTTTGTGCAGCATCTTCCTGTTGTTTTTCTTTTTGTTTCTCTGGCTTTTTTTGAGTACTAGAAGACTCGTTTTGATTATACTTTCCTTTTTTAATTGTCACATCCCGATTTCTTAGCTTCAGCTTTCTATGATATTCATCCACTGCATTCTGATAGACCATTTGATACTGTTCTGAGTCTAGCTCTTGAATGGGACTAGTATTTTCTTTGGTGAAGAAATCATGCTCTCTCTTAGTGAAATATATCTCATGGTCAATGTTATCAAAGTGATGAATCTTCTCACTCATTGGGTCTTCTTGTCCTTATTCATCCACCAAATTTTCTGGGAAGGGGGGTCTTATTTGCTGATCATAAGGGTTTCTTTGGTTTCTCTGAGGAAATGGCCTTCTAGAGTTAGGATTCCTTACTTGATTTTCAGGCTGCTCTCTATTAGGAGGTTTGTTATCCAGGGCCAACCTGTCCATCAACTTCTCATGGTCTTCATCATCATTTAAAACTTCACATCACTGGCAGAGGAGGAAGTGGAAGCAGAGGTCTGGATTTCTATTATCTTTTTTTCTATTTATGTTTTACCTTTCAACTTCCCTCAAGCCATCATGTTTGCTTCTACCTCTAAGGAATCCTTACACATTGATGATAAGGTAGGTGACTTCCTCTCCCTCAGCATACATGAAAAGTATCCTTCAAAAGCATATACATAATGAATCTTACCAGCACCTATCAGGGGTTTGACATCAGCTGGCATTGAGTTGTAGACCCTCATGAATCTGCTGCAAAACTCATGCATAGACTCAAAATTTATTGTCTTTAGGTGGTTGTATTGGTACAATACGTTTGAGGGACTCTTTATTGCTTCTGATCTATCTAAAAGCAATGTTTTAAAAGCTACAAAGGTAGGGATAGATGCATCTGGTAGATCTCTGAACCATCTTTTAGCTTCTCTAGACAAACTTTGTGCAAACAACCTCATTTTAGCATCATCATAGTACACTTCCTCTAGGTCAATAAAATATTCAAACCTATCCATGTGTTGCCTTGCTGTAAAGTTTCCATCCCAAATATACAAGGAAATTCTCTGTGAGTAATTTTGAGGGAGTTCATGCAAGACAACTGGTAGATTCAAGGCTGCAAACCTGGCTGCCATTGTCTTAGGTGGATTTTGGGCTATGGGAGGGATATTCTGAAGGATATTCTGAGGAGGATTTTGAACCAAGTTTGTAGTATATGATTGAGAGGTTAGGGAATGTGGGTCTCTTTCTCCAACTTTCATAATACTTTGCAAATTATACCACACAGGAGCTAGCAAATATGACTCAAGGTTATTTTGATTTACCTTAGCTAGATTTAGCTCTGATTTTGATTTTGAATTTAATAAGTGCCTCCCAATGTGACAATGTCTACTTCTAAATTCAATTCATGAAAATCACATATCTCTTCTTTAGACACAGATATTTCGATATTAGAAGTGCTAGTCTTATCCTTTTCACCTCTATTCCTAAGCAAAATTTCTGGGTTTTCCACACTTAGTAAGAGTTCAGAAATGGGATTACCTCTTGTATGGATCCTTCTAGGGGCCAGGATTCCTTCTGAGGAAATAAATGTGGAATCATCAATCTTCCCAGTGGAGTATCCTTTAAATGAAAATCCTAATGAGTACTGGAGTCGCGAGGGCAAATGCACAACCTTCCTTTAATGCAGAAATCTCTGTTTGCCCACATAAATCTATTCTTTCTACGAAAACTAGAACTCTTTGTCATTTCTCCCCAGGACAATAAGACTCTCGTTCTGCGGCAGTGACGCCAATATGTTAGCACCCAAAATGTACCTTATAGTTGTAGAAAGGACAAGATGGGGTAACCAAAAAACCACTTCAGGAAAGGTAAGCTGGCTTCTTCCTCTCCAGAGAGGGATCTCTCACAGATTTAAAACAAGGCTAGATTATATGGATCAAAATTGTAATTAAAGTGTTGTGTGGTTGAAAGGAAAATGGACATCCATTGGGTACTGGAGTCAAAAGACACAAATATGATTAAATATGACAGTGCTTTGCAAAGAAAACTACACAAAGGCAGGATAGCCACCCGCTCACAGTCAAAGAGCTTTTGTTTGGTGATTAAAGAAGAATATAGGAACACTACAAAAATATAGAGCATATGATAATGAATTCTATATCGGCTTTAGCAGAAAATGGTTATGGATGCTTGAAATGAAAGAAATAGAGCATAATATTTATGAATTTTGTCCCAATACAACACTTATCCAAGCATGAAAAAGAATAATAGTTCGAATTAAACAATGAGAGAAACATTCACATAAGAGAAGAAGTAAACAGACTGTAAGACGATTAACAAAGGAATCTCTGATAGAAAATCTTGCTCGGCCTTGCCATACTTTTATTAAGGTATATCTCAGAATGCTTAACACAGAAAACTCATGGTTCCAACAAAAGTTTCCAACCCTTTCCTCTTCTATTACACTGATTATATAGATGCTCTGAGCCTTCAGGCTCAAGCTGCCTCAACAGAAAGTTGTTACAATGTAAGTGACACCTATTCAAACAAGTTTGCCACCCTCAGGAATTAGTTACAACAAAATGACAATGCAGGAAAAACTGACTCAATTTCCTTTTACAAACTTACTGAGTATTTTTACCGAAAGACAGCAGACTCTAACAAAATAAACAAAAAATGTTTTAGCGAATATTTCCTCCATGCTGCTTTCCCACAATAATCGAATCTCCAAGGATGCAATATCAGCTTTCCCTTCCCATATTTCTCAACGAGCTTCCATAGCTTGATAGTTGGCAGCTCTGAGGTGGCCATCTCCTTCACTAAGACTCAGATCTCTGTGTGGTCCCTATCATAGTAGCTCTGAAGATGGGCACTAGCCTCCTTGAACATCATGCTTAATTCAAAATCCTTTTCCATTTTCTCCACCACTATCTTCCTTGATAGAAACTGATCCATACCTGCAAAATCTGTGAAATCCACTTTACATCCTGCCAACTTGTTTTTCTATTCTTCCTCTGTGAGCGTTGTTCCATCCTCCTCCCAAAAGAGAGGTAAC
This sequence comes from Larix kaempferi, assembly GCA_027924585.1. Classification (NCBI taxonomy): domain Eukaryota; kingdom Viridiplantae; phylum Streptophyta; class Pinopsida; order Pinales; family Pinaceae; genus Larix; species Larix kaempferi. The sequence continues at coordinate 1,419,550 of BSBM01000247.1, forward strand.
CCTTTCTTGAACAAAGGGTCAAACATGTCTCTGAAATACTTGATCGGTTGTGCCATGACATCTATTTTAGCTTGAATAGGATTTACTTGCTGGTGCTTCTGCATCACTCTTTTGGCTCCAATGATGATGGAAACCCTATCCTTCATGCTAGTTGTCTTAACCTGCTCCTCAGATAAACCATTCGGGAATTGAATGGCATTCTCAGTATACTCTACGGGTTTTTTTTTCAATTTCCCATTCAATTTGGCTGCTATCATACTATTCTTAGCCAATTTGATCACCCCTTCCTTATCCAAGACAAAATCAACGAAGGGCCTCAATTTTCCTACTTCTTCAAAAATGCCATCCCAGATGACCTACCTGGCCTCTAGCAAGGAAGTTTTCCCTGTAGCTTGTCTTGTCAATTCCTCATATTTACCCTACAACTCCTGGTACTTGGTTTCCCAAGCTTCCTTCTCTTTCTTTTCCTTATCCATAAGGGTTTTTAGATTCACATTCCACTTTTTTAACCTTGTTGCTTCCATGTCCTCTAGACTGGCTTGGGCTATGGCCCCTACAAGGGAAAAATCACCAGTCTCTATAGAGGGTGTGGCTATGCTTCCTATTTCTTGCTCTTTCTCCTGCAGCTTCTTCTCAAGCTCCTCATTTCTAGCCTTCAAAGTTTTCTCACTGCTTACCACCAAAGTCATTTCTTCCTGCCATTGTTTTTCCTTCTCTTCAAGTTTCAATAGCTTGGCCCTATAGTCTATCAAGTCAGTCTGCAACTTCTCCCTCTTTTCCTCTAGCTCTGTTAGCTCAAAGACCACCACTAAATAGGTAGAGGGGATTTTCAACCCCTTTCTTAGAGGTTGGATGATGTTGCCTTTTACGTTGAGTAGGTTTTGAATGTTGGATCTTTTATCAGCCAGGCCCTCAGTGACCGCTATCTCACCCTGCAATTTCTTGATCTGTGCCTTATGAGATTTATTTTCCATCTTTTCCTGCTTGAGCTGGCTGGAAACCTTAGTCTTACTGACTTGTTACTTTGATAGCTCCAAATATGCCCTCAATAGTTTAGTATAAATAGCATCCTTCGTTTCTTTGCGCAAGTTTATTACATCTGGCACATGGATTTCCTCTAAATTCATCCTTAGCTCAGTGGCCTTGCTCTTGGTGGCCAAGGCCAAACTCGGGGTGTTCTGAGCGAGGCTCTTGCTAGTCACCAGAGACACTTCCTTGCTTTAAATCTGACTTACTTCAGTATATAACTTGGAATCCTCTGAGGCTGCCCCTAAGCCCACCTTTTATTCATCTATCAACTCATCTCTAGTCTTGCCTAGGGCAGTAGGCTCAATGCCTGATGGGTTAAACACATACTCCTTGATCTCAAATGTTGGCAGCTTATCCACCTATTTCTTTTTTCCTTTGTTAGTCACCACAGGTACCAGCTGCTGCTCAGACTCCTCAGCTTCCCCTTCTGTGTCCATAGGGAAAGTGTCATATTCCTTTCTGGACTTTATTAAGTTGATGGCCATGGGCACACTACTACATATGGATCAAAAGTCCCACGAAAGGTTTCCATGAAATAGTTAAAATTGATGTTTTCGTGGAAAAATAGTTTAAATTTTTGGAAAAAATTGAAAAATCCCCCGACGATCGTCGCTATAGCCACGGATGGACTTTTCGTCTCTATAGCCATGAACGTTCATTGCTATAGCCATGAAAAGTACATCCGTCACTATAGCCATGAAAAGTCCATCCCCACTCAAATGGAAAGAAAAAGCTTCAGAGGTCATTTGTGGTGGATCAATGTGTCATTCTTTAACATAGATTCTCAAAATATTCCTTTATGGCATACGGCTTAGGTTTTCTCCTTCAACCATGTCTAGGTCCCAAAGAAAATTTTATTTCCAAAGAAGGTTCACAGGTAGTTGCCAACATTTCGGTTGAATCAAAATGCAAGGAAGGATTTGTGTAAAGTGAAAATACTTTTACAATACATGAGATTGAAAATGGTTCTATAGCATTTTATATTTATTGATTCAAGTTATCTAGCCTTAGAAGGAGGTCATTATATTACTTTCTTATGACTAGAGTGAAACGGTCATAACAATTGGCTATACTTCCTTTACAATCCAAAAGTACTCAAAAAATGCCTAAAAACAAGGAGAGCGAACCACCTCCAACAAGAAAATAACAAAATAACAACATATGGTCCATTCTATGCATCGAGTAACCTCCAAAGAATCCCCTCAAGGAGGGTGCCCTATTTAGGTCAGTAAATTTCCTCCAGTGAGCAAGTTTGGCGATGTGATGCATGTACCAACCAATATCCTTCCCATACCATCATGCATGTACCAACCAATATACTCTCCAAGTGAGCTCGAGTGACCTCATACCATCATGTACCAACCAATATCCTTCCCTCATTATGCCAAATCATCACACCAATGCATGGGGTAATGTCAGCATCACTCACCATAAGTAACATAACCCCAAGGCCTAAAGAAGATTGTTGGGTTAAATGCTTCACCCACACACCATGAAATACTATAAAAACATCAATCTACATTTAAATTTCTCGATATTTTGGAAGGTCACTGCCACAATCTAGCCAAGGAAACCATAACTATAGGAAACTATTTTTGGTTTGATAAAAGGCCTTGTAGTGATCCTTCAACCTTAATATCAAAGGCTTTGAATTGAGAAACTAATGTCCTATTACTGAGCTTGAAGTTTGAATCCTTGGTTAAGAGCCTAAGGTCAAAGTTCACTGTGGTAGTGTTTTAGGTGTGTTGGTGCATGAGTGAAAGGGTAGTGGGTTAGGGTTAGAGGGCTAATGGCTTAACAGGGTAATACATACAATTTAGTAATGAATTATGCATTGAAAGGTTTGTGGGACGTTAAATGTAAGGCACTAGTGGGGTATTCAATTAGTGGTTAAATGGTTTAGGTTTTTGGGGTACTAGTGGTTAAGTAGTTTATGCATTAACATGTTAGTTTGTCAGGGGTTAGACGTTAGGGTTAGGGTATGGGGTTAGAGGTTGAAGCTTCCAAGGTGCATGAATTCATTATATGGGTTGTGTGTGCTAGGTCCATGAGTCATTTGCGTGCATTGGTTGTGTTAGGAGTGTTTAGTTCCAACATTATGCGATATCCATCTTTTTCCCTACTAAGAACATTGTTAAGAAACTAGAAAAAAAAGCTCAACTTGTCCGGTGCAATTATTCAACTTAATTATTAGGCTTATAATTATAACATTTGGCTAAATGTGGGCATTGTTACAAATACTCGTAGCGAGGTCCGTGCCCTGTGGTGTCTCTTATATTTTTCTAATGTCAGGCAGTTGCAGTTGTCTCAGATTGCTAGGGACGCACTTGTGGTGGTGAATTGGGTTAATGGTTTGGGTCTGATTAATGTTATCTCTCTTAGGCCCTGGTTGGAGAATATTCAAGCTCTCCGTGAGGTTTTTAATGAAATTTAGTTCTTCCATATTCTTAGGGAGGAGAACTCTCAAGCGGATTCTCTATCAAAGCGTGCTCTTTCAGCTTTGGAAGGCCGCTTATTTTTTGAATTTTGGGCGGATGATGTTCTCCGGGAGTCTGGCAGCCTTTTTTTGTATGGTGTTTGGTTGTTGTGGCTGGATTCCTAGTTTTTTTGTTGCTCTCTACATTGGCTATTTGCTGGTGATAGTCGTTATGTGGTGGTAGGTTGTATTTTAGACTATTGGTCTATTGGTTGTAGACTTTTTTCTTTATTGGTGGTATTTTCTCTTTTGCCCTGGTGGCTGTTTTCACTATCTTCCACTTCGACTCTTTCAAACTTCTATAAATCTTGGTCCTGCACACCCTAAACTTTGCCCCCAATGCTGCATCCTCTTCACTTCAGCAGCTTGAAAACATTATCACTAAAACTTATGGTTATTACATTTCCTTTTTTCTTTTTTTGATGTTAGTTCCGGTTCACTACTACAGTAAGTGTCACATTTTCCATCATTGGAATATATCAATGAACCGTAGCTAGCTTACAACAGGGATATCCAACATTTTCCAAGCTCAATAGCACTTCAAACGAGTTCCTGTGAATGGATTTTATCTATTCTGCCATATTTTCATAGGACTTGTGCCTGATCTCATCCTTATAAAATATAGCTTGATTAAGGAAAGACAACCTGCTTGCATGGGAGAGATGGATCACAAGGGGTGTGAACATGCTGATGGGGATTTGAACCTTGGTGGGTTATAAAACACTTTTAATAAACTTAACTAGATTTCCTATGTAAGAATAGACCTTCTTTTGGAATGTGACAGAAGTGAAGGAAATTCTGTTCATTGAGCTTAATTCTTTACTTTTCATCCATTAATGCAAAAATACAACCAAGAAACCTGAGTAAACATATTGTCCAATTGTATTGTTCCAACTTGATTTTGTCTCAAGTACAAAAACAAGAGACTCTGACAAAGATATGCTTCAGCTTGTCTATTCGTACTGTGTAATCTCCATCTATATTGATATTTTAAATATCATATTAAGCACACATCCACTGTTTTATGAGGAACTTTAATTCTACTTTTTGTTCTGAGATTGATAAACGGCTGCAAGACAGAATGACTAGTACTTAGTATCTACACTGTTTATTTTAATATATAATTATGCTTTCGTTATTTTAACCAGTTCTACACAGGGGGTCTACTACAGATCTATTGTATCCATCGGGAATGGGATTGCAAGGATATATAGTAAATGTTCTTGGCCACCCCTATATTCACGGGATGGCTTAAAAAATTCCCAGAACTTCTCTTACTAAAAGTGGATGTACAGAACATGCCCATATCTGAGACTGAAGGAGTGCTTTGGTATTCTTTTCCCATTATTTCACCCTACAGCGAGACGGGGAATCCTCCAAATACCATATTTACTGCCTACTAGCCATATATATGTGTTCTAAATGGAAATTATATTTACTCTTTTCTACAAAGCTCAAATCCTTGATTAACCTAACGTAACTTACTGTCAGATATGCACCTCAAACAAAACCCTAAAGCTAAAAGTCACTTACAAATGAAAAGTTGATAACTGAATAATGTGGTTGCTTGTGGTAATGATGAGCCTTAGTAGAGGTATAGTGACAACAATGGAGGCATTATTAGATTGCATGGATCTAGAGGATCAAGATGGACTATCTAAGCAAGGTTGATGATACACCTTTTATGATTTTATCCTTTTTGTATTTTCAAACTTAGGATGGTGATGTTGTATTGTTTTATGCTTATTTTTCCTATTGATGAGAAGATCATTGAATCACCAACTTTTAAAAATATCCGATTTGGTGTTTTCAACGTGCATATTTATTTGATCGTATCTTATATTACAGTATTTTCTCGCTGTATTTTCCACTAATATTGGCTGAGATCTTATATATATGTGTGTGTGTGGGTATTTCAATTGTGTTTTGTGTTTCCACATCCTGTGCATTCCATGTTGTCCCTATTTCTCCCAACCTTTGTTGCATTTTCTTGAAATTTGGCTCTACTTTCTAGCTTTTATTGAGATGCATTCCCCTACCTGTCAACTTAGATGTGCTTCTCATTCTAATTTTTAAATGTCAGACTATGCCACAATAATATATTATACATAGCAGTATCATTCTGCAGAGCTTGGAACCATAAATCATCATTTTGGTTATTGTATAATTAATCAAACCTAATACTTGGCCTAACTTTGTAACATGGGATCTATGATAAGCCTAATTTGAAATATGATGTGAACAATGTTGTTATTTGGGGCTTGGACACTGCTATCATAAGCCCCAAACCATTATGAACCCAAGAGACTGCACTAACAACAAGGTGATATGTCTATAACAGTAGATCTAGTGCAGCTTGTTAATGAAAACAACAATTAATTTGGCAAATGCAAGTACAATAGTATAGTCAACAATAGTAAAAATATAACAACATTTAACACAGTAAACTTCAAATATGAACATCTAGCTGACAACAGTTATAATTCTGTAGCAAGAACCAAACTATTGCAGAATCTTACATTACTCTGCAACAGGATAAAGGAAACTGCCACGATAATTTTATGGATGCTAACTCTCAGACATCTCAACAGTTTTTCTTCCTTGAATTACTTTGCAGCAAAGCTTTGTAGTGTTGGATGTCGCAATAGTACTTCAAGTTTTTTCCATGTAGCATCTTCAAAGGGCAGATCCTTCGACTATATGAATTATAAAATACTTTGACAGTACTCTATTCCTCAATTTTAACATTTGATTACTAATTCCTATGTTGCACCAAATTTCCTGTATGTGGGGATATGCACCCAATCTGTTTAGAGAACCCCCTCAACAAAATATTTCAGGGGATGGCAGGGTACGTCGGGGTTAGGATGTAGGGTACCTTGCTCCAAATACATAATAATATATGTGTAAAGTTTTAAATATTAAAAAATAATCACTAATAATACTACTTAATATATACATAAATGATGATACATATGAAAGCCCGTTCACTGTTGATTCCAATGAAAACACTGCTAATCCACTGTTATTATGAGTTTTCAGTTACCAAACCATTGCCCAACACTAAATGATTGCTCGGAAGCAGCAAAATGACAGCCCAACACTAGCAACTGATGATGATGATGATGGTGGTGGTGGTGGTGGTGGTGGTGGTGATGACGAAAACGACGTCGATGATGATGATGAAGATGGTGATGACCATGATGATGATGATGATGAAGATGAAGATGATGATTATGATGATAATGATGATGAATATCATGATAAAGATGTCAATGATGAGGAAGAGGGTGATGACGTTGATGACAAGGATCATGACGAAGATGTTGTTGATGATGAAGATGATGATGATGATGATGATGATGATGATGATGAAGATGTTGTTGATGATGATGTTGGTGATGATGATGATGATGATGATGATGATGATGATGATGGTGGTGGTGAAGATGGTGATAACGATGATGATGATGATGGTGATGATGATGATGATGATGATGGTGGTGATGAAGATGGCGATGACGATGATGATGATGATGATGATGATGATGATGATGGTGATGATGGTGGTGATGATGATGATGGTGGTGGTGGTGATGACGATGACAATGATGCCGATGATGATGACGATGATGATGATGATGATGATGAAGATGACAATGATGAGGATGTTGTTGATGATGATGATGAAGAACATGATAAAGATGTCGATGATAATGATGATGATGATGATGAAGATGATGACAATGAAGATGATGATGATGATGATGATGGTGGTGATGAGGAAGACGACAACGATGATGATGGTGATGATGAAGATGGTGATGACGATGATGATGATGATGATGATGATGATGATGATGATGATGATGGTAGTGGTGGTGGTGGTGGGGACGATGACAACGATGTCGATGATGATGATAATGGTGATGGTGATGATGATGACAATGATGACGACGACGATGATGATGGTGGTGGTGGTGATGCCGACGACAATGATGTCGATGATGATGATGATGAAGATGGTGATGACGAAGATGAAGATGATGCTAATGAAGATGACGAAGATGATGTTGATGATGAAGATGACGTTGATCATGATGATGATGATGTAGATGATGATGATAAATATGGAGAAGATGACGATGAAGATGATGATGATGATGATGTAAACTCATAATGACCATGTTGTTTTGTATTTTTATGTTGACTTACAGCCCCCATGGACATGATCTATTTTTCTTTCATGAATGATGCCATACATTGGTAGTACATGGGTCAATGTTCTTGGTCACCTTTACATGTGTAATGTTCTTGGTAGTATTTTTTTTTAGTTTTTTTAAATTTTTGTAGTTTTTTTATATTTATATTACTAATATATATATTTTATATATAAAATATGTATATTAATACTATAAAATATGTATATAATATAATATAAAATATTTATATTAATATATATTAATATATAACAAAATAAAAAAAAACTACAAAACATTAAAAACTACAGAAAAAACAGAACCAAAAATCATTTACCTGCTCACTCCCGCTCCCGACCTATACCTCTAACTATGCTCATGCTCGAACTCTACTTGAACTCTGCTCCCACTCCTGACCTATACCTCTAAGTATGCTCACACTCGAACTCTAGTGCATTTACCATCCTGGAGTTGTGTCTGTGATGGTCACTTGAGTGAGGAGGGCCAAGGGATCTCGGCCATTCCAGTGTTGGGAAGGTGATACGCCTGAGCAATGCGCAGGATCCATTGCAACAACGTTTGAAGCTATGAGGTAAGTCCTGTAACTTATGACGTTTTTGGTTGGAAATTTGTAGAGGTTAATTCATTTACCATTCTTTTCATGTTTAACCTTTGTTCTCTGTTTGAATGCCAGAGGGGTTTCGTTGGGTTTCGCCAAGGGGGTTTGTGGGAAGAGGAAAAGACTTGTAACTCCAAACACCTCAAATACCCTCCATACCCTACCGAATTCTCTTAAAAATTGAAACGGTCTCCAGTTTCCAAATTTCCATTGTCTTGAAAATTGAAACAGTCTCCAGTTGCCAAATTTCCATTGTCTTGAAAATTGAAACGGTCTCCAGTTTCCAAATTTCCATTGTCTTTTTGTATCTTGGGTGTGTGTTCTTTGTGGCTCTGAAATCAAGGGCATAGTTGGGTCTCTCTGCATCATCAGTTCACATCGCCTAGAAAAAATACTTAAGAAGAATTCACATGGTGTCATCACTCAGCTCAATTCCATTCAGATGCACCCATCAACAGTCTCCACTACTTCCTTGGATAGATATGCAGGTATCCTTGCTAAACCAATGCGCTTGCTGCCTTCAAGAGACCTTTCTAGTAATAATTTAGCCACATCTACGTCTCAGCAGGAAATGATGGCTATTTTGCATGCAGTACAGAAGTGGTAGCCATACCTATTAGAGAATTATTTATGCATCAAGACTGATCTCCCAAGTCTGGAACATTTTCTGCAACAATGGGTCTCCTCCCCAACACACCGGAAATGGGTTATCCAACTCATGGGTTATCCCTATGTGATCACTTACAAGAAGGGTAAGGACAATATGGTGGAAGATGCTCCTTCTTGCACAATTGATGACCCAATTTTTCTTACAGCTCTTTCTCTGCTTGTTCCAAATTGGTTGCAATATGTTCAACAGGGCTATCTCTTCTATGAACTCCATGCTTCTTCATCAACAGGGCACTCTGGGTTCTGCAAAATGTATGACTGGGAACAATGTAACTTCTTTTGGCAGGGACTAAAAATGACAATTCAACAGATGGTGGCTGATGATGATACTTTCCAAGTCAACAAGGGGGAAACGACACTCCTTTCGGGATTGCTCAAACCCTTGCCCACCCCTACACAGCTTTGGCCAACTATTTCTATGGATTTCCTAGCAGCGCTCTGGTGGTACAATACCACATCTCAAAGGACACCATATGAAGCAGTCTATGGAAAAACACCACCAGTTCTTCTTCCATACACCCTTAGCAGCTCCCCAGTTTAGAACGACAATCAGATTCTTCTCATTCTGCAGGACAATCTTCACATGGCCAGAATTCGCCTGAAACAACAAGCCGATCAACACCGTTCTGAGCACATTTTCCACGCAAATTACAGGGTTCTTCTTCATCTACATCCTTCCAAGCAATCCTCCTTGACACTCCAAAGGCGTCAGTGGCCCGAATGCAACTTGAGGATGCTACCGGGGAACCACTCCTTCAGATTCTGCAGTAATTTCTCCAACCAAAGCTTTGAGGACAAAGATTTTTCTAAGGGAGAGGGGATGTTAGGAACCTATGTCAACCCTTCTCTTTACTATGTTAGTATATTGTTGTTGGACGCATATGCTTTGTAAGTCGTCCTGTAGTATTTGTTGATCCGTAGTTTATATTAGCCCATAGTATTGACCCATAGTATTGGACGCATATGCTTTGTAATTCGTCCCATAGTATTATATGTCCCATGGTTTTGACTCATAATATTGGGCATAGACCTAGTATATAAGTGTGTGTTGAGGTCATTGAAGGAACCATGAAGTTAATTGTACTGAGCTTGCTCAAAGGAGGTTGCCCCCTCGAAGTGGCCCGTGATCAATATAAAAGTGATTCTGAGTTCTATTATTTCTGATATCTCATGTATTTTCATTAATTAATTATTGCAGGTTCATCACAGTGACAAACTTGTGCATCACTACAAAACCAACCTTTAGACAAATGCTAAACGAGCAAAATAAGTCACCCATAATATTTAGCCACTATCAATCTTAGTGACAACAATGTCAAGATCACAACACTGTAAAAGGACTATCCTAATACAGCTTGCATAACAACAATGCCCAAATATATGATCAAAAGTATCATACATTTTCACACCATGGACGGGATCATGCACCCCCAACTGCCCGATCTTAACCAAAACTACGTTGTGACAAAATCCATCTGGGTTATTCTCCAAGTCAATACATTCAATTTGCACTAGACATTGAATTCTTTCTTTGAAGAAGGGGTAGGATAATCTTTCCATCTCAACCCCTTGGGATTAGTTGTGTCTCCCATTCTTCTACTGGGAGAGGAACCACCCCTAATTGCCCATTGTAGGATACTCACCTCTCCTTAAAAGAATTCCATAAGAATCCTTCTATCCATGAAACAAAACATATCCAAAGTGATTGTAATAATCATTAACTTCACTAATCCATGGTCTTTCAGCACACTTTTGAGGGGGTTTTCCAATCCTTTTATGATAGCTAACTTGTCCATCTTACACTGGGAGTTAATCTTAGTGTCATGTTTATCACTGCCTAAACAAGCTAGGTTTATACCCAAGCTGTAATCAGCTTAACCACCTTAATGCAAGAATATAGCTTTGCATTGTTTTTGTTGAACTCAACAAGTGTAAAGCATGATGCATGTTTGGTAAACCAAAAATGTAAAGCGTGTGATGATGTATTCAATTAGCTACAAACTGTGGGAATGATCTTGTTAATACTCTATTGATATCATCTGCATGCAACAATTATCCAATTGCTTATGCAAGTATAGCTAAATAGATCATTACCATACCCTTCCATACAAAACCCTTTTAAAAAGTACATCTGGCTATTATGTGATCTTATATTACTGTTATAGGCTAGTGACATTAGCAGCGGATGGAAAATATAATAATGCATCTTGGGTTATGTCAATATACTGCCAAAGGGCATATTTTAATGTGATAAGATCTAAAATTGTTTTGGTTGAGCAATAAACTATAGTACATATCACTTGTGGCTAGTTTTAACATATGCTTATTGTCGCTTATGATTTCTTTCCTTTTGTTTTCCTACCCCTTTCCTACTGGTGTACATGTTTCTGTTATTGCCATCACAAACGTAATGGACCAGTTGTGGAAAGTTTGGTTTATATCTGTTTTAACACTATTGGTGCATACATATTATACAAGTGCCAGCATATCTAGAATGGTAAAGGGAGGTCTGCCCCAAAATCTAAATAAATTTTCTTTCTCCTTAGTCATTTCAGCATTTCAAATGATAATGTGACATGTCCACAATAATGAATTTGTTTTTTTTCTCGATGTCAATGGGCATGCTGTAGTTTCCATATTCAAATGCAACTCAAAATAGCAGTGCAATTATTGAACTTTTATAATTCCTTATATTGCTAATATGTTTATTTGTATAATTCCTTCTATACCCTAATATATGCTTTAGTTGTTTTAAACTATACAAAAATATCAAGAAGAACTAAGTAAATTTATGACCTTGTTTCGTAGACCTGAGGTAGCATTTTACTGTATTTCAGATGCTTTTTTGTCACTGGCTACTCAAAGCAGGAATTGGATTACATTGCATTCACATTTCCTGTACTTATTTCAAAATTAAGTTTGTTGTATTCCATCAATTAACATTTAAAGAATGAACTAAATACTGAGTTATGAAGTGTTTGAGCCCCGAGCATTTATAGATGATTGACAATCTTAGAATGTGGTTGAGTCGTATATGATAACCATTAGTCAATATGCAATAAGTCTAGGTCTGAAATAAATGAAGCACATTACAAACTACAAGAATAGTTGTATCCATGGAGGCCAGGCAGATATATTAAGCTCTTTTTGTTTCTGATCATTAGGCTTTTAGTCCTTTATATTAGGATTTTCAGGATTCTTGTATTCATTTCAGTTTGTTTTCATTGATTCTTTGTATTGTTGGCTTGGTTCATTTGAGAAAAGTGACAAAATAAGTGCTTAGCAGCAGGACTGTGAAAAAATACTTCAATACTCTGTCGTGGGAAGTGTTTTATGTTAAAAATTGAGAGCAATTCAGAGAGATTATAAAGATGTTGGTCCTATTTGAAACCCCTACAGGGTTCACACTCTTCAAAGTACTCGATGAAGGGAAGCTCGATAAAGTGGAGGTATGACCTTATTTGAATGTTACATTCTCTAGGTCATGGTAATCTACAATGTTCTAAAAGATTTAATGGATGAATGGATACAATGACATACAACATAGCTGCTACATAGTTGTTTATATGCTTATATACCTTTGATTGAGTTAAATGAGGGCATTTCTGTTGATATTGTTCTTTCCAATTTCTGAAGCCTTCCAACTCTCTTTTATCTTTGCTATTTTCAGGGCTACAATCCAATAATTATGTTTTCTGTTGATTCAAGACTTGTGGAAGATTTTCAGACATCATATTCTGCCACGAAGGTTAGTTATCTTTACCATGTCATGGGTACATTTTTTTTATTCTCTTATGTTTACTCTTGCTACCAGTTGATCTCATTATTCAATGGGCTAGCTTCTTGTTCATCTCCCACCATATAATGTACATTTAGTAGAACCTTCCAACATATAAAAATCTCCGAAGTTCCAGAATATACAAAATAAACAAGTTGATAGCTTTTACATTGTCTGCGTGTGTGTTTGAACTTTGTCCTGAAAAGTGGAGGAGGGTTAATACTTAATTTTCTTCTACCATTTCTAAATGAATGAGTTTTTTTCCATTATTTTAAACTATTGCCACTTTGTTGTACCTACTATCCTGAGATAAAGGACTTTATTAATCTAAGTTGGTTGTGAATATGACCTATGTTCACAGGATAACAAATGAACATTTGTGGTTGCAGGTGGTATTAGATTCTAATGAAACAAAATTTGGCGTTTTTGGTGGAATAGATCATAGTGCCAGGTTTTACACTACTGTAAGTGACATATATGCCCGTTTATAGTGTTAGAATGCTAACATTGGCTTGTGTGCTATTATTTGACATAATGATAAAGTGCTTGAATTATTCATAGGGGCTTTAATGACTAAATACTTGTAGATTACATAACTTTTCACATTTACATGAGTCTTAATAACTTTGTGAAATTGCATGATTATAAAAAAATACAATAAAACTAAAACAGGCACACCACTGAAATATTGCCTCAAAAATATTTAGTATTACTGTTGTTTTCAGATAATTTCTTGTTGTTTAACCTAGGACAACTGCAGCCAAAGAAGTGGACCATGGTAGATTCTTAGAAATCCTTTCTAGATATTTTGGGTGTACAAGATAATGTTCCAGATGTGCCTGAGTCATAGGAGATAAGATAAAATAATTTTATTAATGTCGAACAAATAACCAAGAAAGTAGGTCAATGGGACTGCTGAGTACACTTGTATCATTATAAAGTGGGAATGCACAAAACGAAGCAAGAGGCAAAACAAGAAGAATAAAATGAGGTACTTCCCTAATCTAAGATCTAAGCAGAGCTCTGAAACCAAACTACATATTTGGGTGAGATGGACCCAAAATCTGGATTGGAAAGGGTGAGACCCATTCAGGTTCTGCTCATAACCGCTCTCCTAACATCTTAGGCCAAATGGAGGAAGCTCTGGATTGAACAGTCTGGAAGAGAACCTATCTATTTTAATCATTATTTATTGAATATATAATTCCATTTATTTGATGTAGAATATTTTGAAACTAAATGCCAGCTTTTGATGCCTCAAAATATCTAGTACTGTCCCTAGGATCTTAAGAAATCAGAGGAAGACATCCATCTTGCTTTACTTTACTTTCCGCATCTTTCTTTTCATAGGGGTTGTTTTAGTGCTCCCACTTTCTATTGACATCATTTTCTACCCTACAGTCCCTTTGACCTACTTCAGTGGTCATTCGTTGGACATTACTAAAATCATCTTATCTAATCTTTAGTTTTTTTTCGAGTTTTTTGGTTAACATTGCCCCTAAACTTTCCATGGCATATTGGATTGGCCATTTGGTTTTTTACTTCCATTCAGGGGAAGCGAGGTATACTTCCTTATAAGTATCAGAAGTGTCTTCACCTTTGAAGTGGATGATAGAAACATTGCTGATGCATAGTTGGAAAAATTAACTATTTATCTTGAGGATGCATGTGTTGAACATGATGGTGTTAAGATGAAATTATCTGTCCACAACTTGAAGGGGGAGGGCCGGAAATGGTTTAAATCTTTGCCCAGTTTAGCATTAGCTATTTTCACTGCAGTTGAAGATGCTTTTAGATCCGAATGGGGGTGATGAGGAGTAGCAATTCTTGCTTACTGAGTTCACTAACATAAAGAAGAAATAGAATGAGATTGTTTGCATGTTCAATGATATTCTTTGAGACATATGTGATGATTTATCCATCATTCCGAACAACAGAGGCTTTTGCTTTAGATATACAGTTTCATTCTCATCAAGATGTCTATGACAACTTGACAACTTTACTAGGTTAGTAGTGGTATATCGACCCCCCCATACATTCACATGATAGTTGTGGCTGATGGAAATAATGGAATACATATCACACTTACCTTTTAATGGCTACTTATGTAGGTTTTTCTTGAAGAATTGCTAACACTTTTTGTTAATTATACTTATCTGAATGAGTCATTCAATAAACTCTTAACAAATTGAGCTTGTCCTTATTCAACTTGTATAATCTGAGTGTCATTCCAGTGGAATGCAGTTGTGTATGCATTATTCATTTATGCAGACCTTGGAAATGTCTTCACATTTCAGGTTCAAACTGCAATCTTTAAAATGCTATTGATAGATTATGGGAAGATCTCTAGTCTGGAGCATTTCCCTGCAATGGTGGAGAGAGAAATCAACGTTGGAGTCTAGTATCTTCTTCAAGGGAGATACGATAAGATAAGTTTATTAATGTCCAGCAAATGACCAAAAATAGGTCTATGGGAGTGTTAAGTACAAAACTAATGCTAATGTGCTCCAGTTTGCATCTGATTATTGTGTTTCGACTTTCAACAAGAGATGCAGAGGCAACACTCTGCTTATATTCTTATGATTAAAATATTTTTTATTTTTATTTTGTGCTGGAAAAAACAAATAGCATTTGCAATCCTAATAGTCTTACAAATATTTAGTTGATGCATGCCTCTTGCACTAAGGAATTACATGTTCTAAGATATTGTTACTTTGTGTTTCTTTTGTGCAGAATATGTGTGGTCCATGTGCTCCAAGTCATTTAGGTCAGAAGATATATTATGTTTTCAATTTATACCTCAATTGGGAATTTCCAACACAAAGGTCCCTCAGTTCAGTATGAGGCCTAGGAAAAGAT
The DNA here is from genome assembly GCA_027924585.1 of Larix kaempferi. NCBI lineage: Eukaryota > Viridiplantae > Streptophyta > Pinopsida > Pinales > Pinaceae > Larix > Larix kaempferi. The sequence goes on from BSBM01000247.1 coordinate 1,435,179, forward strand.
GGCAACCCTTTCAATTGGCATGCAACTCTCTTTGGTTTTCACATTTTCCTCCAATTTCAGAGCTACAAGGTTTCTATGAATCCCAGACGAGATCCTATGGAACTGCAGCTATGAAAATACAGAGAAACCCTTCCTTTTCTAACATAGAAGCTGGAGATATTCTTCATTTTCAAAATATACTTGGAGAGAAAAATGTCATTCAGGATAAAGATGAATTGGCTGCAGCAAATCTTGATTAGATGGGGAAGTACATGGGTTCAAGCCAACTCCTACTTCGTTCAGCGGCCTTGGTTGTTATTAGTCAAGGTATGGAGGCTACGTATTTATAGTAGTTTTTTGGTTAGGAGGATATTTTTTAATCAATTCTTCATACAACTAGATACACATGAAAGAGCATAGCATGACTCATTTTTCATGAAATTAGACATATTTTTTCATTACTTCTGGGAAGTAGTTAGATGATGTTTATATATATGAAGAAGTAGAATTAAAACAAGTGAAATGAAGTAATAGTCATTTTAGACTTGCATTTGGTAACCATAGATTCTTGGAAGCGTAGAAATCAAACAAGTGAAATGAAGTAATAGTCATTTTAGACTGCATTTGGTAACCAGAGATTCTTGGAAGCGTTGGTTGTTTGAGACTGATGCTTTGACATTCATTTTAGTTGTTTCAAGTCCACTCATTTACAGTTTACTTCAATCACTACCACTTGATCACTTGATATATTGAGTGTTAAGAGAACTAGAAATTGGGTGTTACTAACCTAGATCTATTTTAATTCTTGATTAGTAAACCACCAATATATCAAAAAAAAGCCAATTCATGTAACTCATTGTTAATACTATTGGTTAATTAAAAACAACACTGAATAATGTTAGATAGAATTATGAAAGGAAACAACCATAAATAGTGTCAAATAGAATTGCAAAGAGATTCCTTTCTTCTATTAGTTAATATGATTTAGTTTTTAATGGTTTTTTTTATGTAATGTAGCTGTTTCATGTGGATTTTTTTAGAGTTACCATATGTACATAGGCTTACAATTTGACAGATAATTCTGATTTGATGAAGCCTAGCCATCCTATATTGGTGTTTCTATCAAAGAGGCAGTGCTCCATGACGAAAGGATAGGGGTGACCAGATCTACATTTGTTTAGTGTTAGAAGGCACAAATAATTCCGATGTGTACTTTCTACATTTATCAAAACCCATGGGTTGACGATGTTATATGTAGTTGTTATCAATAACCTTGAATTTTGGGCTTTTTGATGTTCTTCTCTTTTGAGGAAGGGCATACTGTTGTTTTAGTACAGGTCAAGCGTTAGATATACTATTATATGAGCAAGGAATACTTTGAATTTTACATCATTTTGTATTAAATGCAGCTGGGTGACATGTTTGTGAACCATACAAGCAAGCCAGTTTAATGGACATTGTATTGTTATTTCATTTTATAAAATAATTTATTTTAAATAGATTTGATAAGACAGAAATATAGTTATAAGTTGATATGTATTTATTACAAACATCATTAAAAAATTAGATATTTGTTTTTATAAAATACTTATATTTATAAAAACATATTTACAGTGATACTCACAAAAAGTTTTGAATCTATGTCTCTAGATTTAAATAATCTCATCGAGCTACTTGCTATTAAACTACACTCTGTATTCTTGAGATCTGTGTATGTTGTTGCCTTAACTTAAGAAATGAAAAAGAGGTGTCCTCACAAAAATTATGATAGCATCACCACGCTTAAAAATCAGCATATCTCCTTGTAATAAAGCATCTTGTCAGGCTTTCAACTGAACAGCTAATTGGCGGTTAAGTTAAGAATATAATAGCATGCCATTGCCATATAATTCTTTGGCTCATACTTTGGATGTTTGTTCCAATTGTGGCAACATACAATTCTTTGGCACATACTTTGGTTGTTTGTTCTAGTTGTGGCAACAAACATCACAAAGAAGTTATAGGAATTTCAACATATCTTCTTATATATAGGTACCTTGTAGTGAAGCATTTGTCAGCCTTCCAAATTATAATGGGCAGTTAAATTATGAACATGCGACAAAAATGATAAAATTCATAGTGACAAAGTGGTTAAATTCACCACTCTTCTGGACTTCACTCTAGCAATGCTATGGCTGTTAGGTTCTCTATCCTCCTAGCCTTGACAATAGTAAATATGCAAGGCTCTATCAGCTATTGGGATCTCAAAGCTTGGCTCTATCAGCTAATTTTTTTTTTTTGTGAGAAAAATATGAGGAGCTTTCCATGGCTTTTGCACATAGAATTTCTTCAATGGAATCTTTAATTGATAATATTATTTTGTTGAAGCAAGAACAATTTTAAACAACAAATTATGGGTATGCTGAAGCAATACGACATTCTTTTATTGCACCCCAAGGTACAATTGCTAGTTTTTAAAAAAATAGACATGTCCGTCGCTATAGAGACGACAAGCGCTAGCAAGTTTCGACGAACTTGCTATAGTAGCGACGGAAATTTTCATCTCTAGTATTGCAAGCTCATCGAAACTAGCTGGGGCTTGTCATTTCTATAGCGATGAACATATTTTTTTAAAATATGTGAATCCATCTCTATAGCCACGCACTTTAGGTGCTATAGCCACGAACGTTCGTTTCTAGAGAGATGGAGATTGCTTTACTTATTTTTTTAAATATGAACATCTATCGCTATCGCCACGCACTTTCAGTGCTATAGCCATGAACTTTCAGTGTTATAGCCATGAAATTTCGTTGCTAGAGAGATGGAGATCGGTTCAGTTATTTCTTTTAAATATGAACATCCGTCGCTATAGCCATGCACTTTCGGTGCTATAGCCACAAACTTTCGGTGCTATAGAGATGGAGATCGGTTCACTTATTTCTTTTAAACATGAACATCCGTCGCTATAGCCACGCACTTTCGGTGCTATAGCCATGAACTTTCGTTGCTAAAGAGACGGAGATCGGATCACTTATTTCTTTTAAATATGAACATTTGTCGCTATAGCCACGCACTTTTGGTGCTATATCCATGAACTTTCGTTGCTAGAGAGACGGAGATCAGTTCACTTATTTCTTTTAAATATGACCATTCGTCGCTCTAGCCACGAACTGTCGGTGCTATAGCCACGAACGTTCGTGGCTAGAGAGACGTAGATCGCTTCATTTACTTTTTTTTTAAAATATAAACATTCGTCGCTATAGCCATGAACGTTGGCAAGTGTTGCTACAATGACGAAATTAGTGCCACGAAAAGAAAGAGTCCTGATTGTCGCTATAGCAACGGAAAAGTGTTGCAATAGCAATGATTTTTCGTGGGAAAAATGTCCACATGTACTAGTGGTACAACTACTGACGCTGATAGGACTAGTCTAGAAGAGCCAAGCATTGGGGATGTGTTCCCTTGTGTCAACGAGAAGGAGCTCTTAGGTGTGTCTATTTCCATCTGGCTTCTGCTAGGACATTCTAATACATTTGTAGCTTTTGCCATGGCTGGAATTTCAAAATGCATGAAAGCTTTCCTGTTGCTTTCCTTCCTCCTGTTGGAAATGATGTGGTGAGGATCATAGTTTAAGGCTGCTTCTGTTTTGAACCCCATCTCTCTTATCTTGCATTCGATGGTTGGAAGGGCTCCTTTACCTTTGACTAAGAATGGGCCTATAGTCCATGGAAACACAATATCAGAGCCCTTTCTATGATCCAGAAAATGCTCAGCTTCTTCCTTCAATTTCTACCTAATGAATTCTAATGCAAACAATGTGGGGGTCAGGAAAACTGGTAGCAAACAGGGTGCATGATAAAACCCATAAACCCTAATGATTGTGCTATGCTATGAAAAAAACTAGTCGGCCATCCTCTTCTCAGGAGAAAGTTGTAGTAATTCTTGCATTTCTGACAATACTCTAGCAAGCCTCTTTTGAAAAATGACATGATAAACCTCAGACATGAGCTCATTATGGAACTTGGTGTAATCAATGTACATCTCCTAAGTAAGTAGAACCTTAGGCATTTGTAAATTTTCCTCATTGAATGCTAGGAACATTTTTAGTAAGTAGGACAGAAATATGAAAATCCTTGTCTCCTGTAAATCCTTTAGTTGGGTGTGTATACTTTCAGCAAAAACTTCATCAAAACTGAGGTATGCACATTGGGTAGACTCACTTGGGTCATATGATTCTAGGGGACAAGTTCTTAGGAAAAAAATAAAACACATTAAAGGATCTGTGACATACATATTAGAGTCTATACCTAGGATTTGGCTCATCATGGGGATAACACCTTTGGATTCTTCTGTGAATAGTATGTTAAATTTTCAGAATTTACTTCAATCTGATCTAGGTTCTTAACTGAGAGAACAACATGTACAGCAAATCTACAGCATATCAATCATGGACACAATAATGCAAGCACACAAGAGACACAGAGTTTATTTGGGGAAAACCATAAAGGTGAAAAACCCCAATAACTTCCTCAGAGATAGATAGAGCAATGATACAACCAGAATACAAGAGATAGTCTTCTCCTAGCAGTAGAGCCTCCTCCTCATAAGTGTTCCACTTTCCGAATGAGAGAAGTGTGAGAGTGAATGATCAAATAGAGATCTCCCGATCTCTATTTATACTTGTTCTGTCCTGCCCAATAAACTAATGGGGCCTACATGTCTAGCTTAACCCATGGTTAACTTAATCCGGGCTGAACCCACACTTGGTGGTCTAAGAACCCTTTGAACCAAATGGCCGACCCCCAATAGGGTGGTCTAATAACCCTTCGACCGACATGACTTATACAGGGCCGACCCCAACAAGGTGGTCTAATAACCCATCAAGTATAAGTTACGACACTTGCAATATAAATGACGACACTTCCGTATAGAGGAATAATAACATCTCTATAGGAATACAAACACTTCCGTATAGAGGAATAATACCATATATATAGGAGTACAAAATACATATATGAAATACATGGGTGAAATACATTCCAAAGTTACATATACATCAACATAGTATGGCCTCAACCGGGAAAGCATGCTCTTGTAATTGGATAGTAGGATTCAGGCAGGACCTATAGAAATTCTGCTTTATTTCAACCGGGGATTGTCTAAAAAACTGGATTAGGGCTTCCTCTTTATACCCTTTAGCTTTCAGGAAAAGCTCTTCTGGGACTAACAGGGTCTTTCTAATGGTTTGGGGATCGATTTTGCAAAGGATTTTGGATTTGGCTGTTTCCAGGATTATCGTTTCGGTAGAAGAGTAGTGATAGGTGCACCATTCAACAAATTCGGGAAAACCTAGGGTTTGTATGACTGTAAACAGATGGAAATAGGACTGGTGGACTTTGTGCACATCCATACCCCGCTCTTTAACTAGCTTCAACTTGTTTTTCACAGTCTCTATGGGGTCATGGGTCATCATAGTGTCGTAGATCTCTTCATTTCTATCTACTAATAATGTCTCTATTTTTTGAAGCTCAAAACCAGGGGGCTCCCTTTCACTCAATTCAACCATTAAATAGTTTAGTATAGACCAGAGAACCTACCTAGTTGGTTGACAAATGGCTTGGGAACCTAGTTGACCTGTCTTTTTCTGTATAGCTTGCTCATGTCGCTTTTGGATGCAAATAGGACAGATGGAATCTGACTCTCCATGCAGGTGAGTTTTTTATATTATTTCTCCTTCATTATCACCCACGCATCTCCTGCGGCAAGGAAGCTTCCCTGGCTATCCATTTTCCTAATCTATTCTGGGCTGTGGATTTTTGCCCCCTTCTTTGACCCCAAAATCCCTTGTGGCTCTGACTCTTGCCTCATGCTCTCTTCCTTGTAGCTTAGATCCATGTGGTGGAAGTGGACCATCAATATGGATCTCATATGCATCCTTACACCCCAACAAAGTGGCACCTACCATGGTTCACAGATCTGGGGTCTGTCAATGCTTCGCGCTTGTTCAAACCGAGAAGTCCCTCTCCGCCATTGATTCAATTTCCCTCCATATTTTCCGCATCCAAACTTGTAGCCTTTACCAAAAGTTCACGGATCTGAAAATTTCTTTTCTCCATGCGTGTCATATCAGAAAAGTAATCCTTGACCATAGATCTACTTTGTTGGCCGTTAGTTGGGTTTCCAAAGTGTTTGTTGAATAGCCAGCTCCGCTTTGGCATAACATACCTCCAACTCCTTTCGCGAGGTGCGCTCACAACCGTAGATCTTTACCTCTGCTTGTAATTTTGAAACTTAGGTCCACCAATCATTTCCTTTTGGAAGTTTATGCATAACCACATAGAACATTGATTTTCGACCTTTTGGGATGTGTGGATCAAGAGCTGAGCTCTCCTTCAATATTTCCATGAATCTGAAAGCTTTCCAATCTCTAAAACAAAATTGGTGCTAAAAATATTCATGCATGTCATCATCTTCATCCTCATCATCAAAATTAGAAATATCAGAAAATGAAGAATCACTTACATCCTCTGCAAGTGGGGGATTTGAGCATTCCCCTTCTTCTTGGTCAGTTGTATGCATGGGATCTTCTTCGAACTGAACACTCCTCTCAATGAAAGTATTTTGAGATGAGAGATCAAATAGCTTGTATCACTTTGCATCTTCTACATATCCAACCATAATGGATGCCTTGCTTTGGGGCCGCAAGTATTTTCTTTTCTCTGGAGGCATTCCAGCCCATGCTTTTGAGCCAAACACCCTGAAATGAGACACATCAGGATGATGTACCATCCAAGCCTCGAATGGAGTCTTTCCTTTGAAGGATTTGTGTGGCACTATGTTCTTAACATATGCATCACAATTAGTAGCTTCAACCCATAGTTTAGGACACAAGGAATTAGCCTCCATCATATAGGTAGCCATCTCCTTCAATGCTCTATTATTGTGCTCTACCACACCATTATGTTGGGGTGTGTAAGGCACAAAATGATTCATTTGAATGCCATATTCTTAACATAGATGTTGTAGGTACTTATTGACATATTCTCTTCCATTATTGGTCCTTAATACTTTTATCTTCCTCCCACTGGAGTTCTCCACTAAAGCTTTGAAAACTTTGAAGGAATGGAACACTTCAGATTTTAGCTTGAGAAAGAACACCCAACAAAATCTTGAAAAATCATCAATAAATGTTAGGAAATATTTTGCGTTTCCATAGGAGGGTGTAGGAAGAGCTCCTATAACATATTAATGGACCAAAGGAAGAGGTTGAGCAGCTCTTCTTTCCTTCCCCTTCTCAAACTTGCACTTTACATTCTTCCCAACAATGCATCCCTTGTAGGCTCCATTGGAAAATTTGATGCTTGGAAGTCCTTCAACCATGTTTTCTTTTCTCAAGGATTGAATATATCTATAGTTGAGGTATCCAAACCTCACATTCCAAATTCTACTAACTTGATTAGCATGTGACAAAAGAGAATTAGGAGAAGAGTAAGGAAGAAAGTGTGAAAACTTGTACATCCTTGACTCATAATATGCAACACCAACTGTTACCACTTTGCCTACAGAAAATTCATAAATTTCCATATCTTCTTGAGTGAAAATCACTCTCTTGGACGAACCAGTATGGGTCATTTGGTAAACATAGAGGATATTTGTTGCAAGATAAGGCACAAACAACACATTGTTTAAGTACACATAGTCTAGATTGATCCTTCCAATGCCTCTCATTGGGATCTTTGAGTGATCACCTATGAGAATAGGAGGACCACTATTTTGTGAAAGAGTAGAGAAATTTTCTCTTGCAGAATCCATGTTCCTTGAGGCACTTGAATCTATGATGAAAGAAGAGGATTGAAAAGGTATTAGCCATCAATTCATGACATCTCTCCTTGTCTTCAGAAGCACCCTCCTTCTTCTTTGCTCCTTCTGGAAGAGGGATGTTTTTTTTCTCAAGGAGATCAACCCTCATGTCAATGGTATTCTTCATGCATGCACTTTCAGGGTGCCAACCCTTCTGACAGTAAGTGCATTTGGTTTTCTTCTTCTTCTTCCCTTCTCCTCGCCAGGATTTGAAACCCCTTCATAAAATCTAGGCTTCTCTTTGTCTTTCTTCTTCTCTTGCTGCTTTGAAACTTTGGCCTTTTTCTTCCCCTTTGCATGCTTCGAATCACCAACTGCAAGAACTTGGTCCTTTGATTGCTTGATGGTACCCATTTGGACCAACTTATCTTGTTCTTGTGTAAGAGTCTCCATGAAGTCTGCCAAATATGGCATCCTCCAGTTTCGAATAGTGATCTTGGTGTAATGGAATGTTGAAAAAAACACAGAGCACTCAGGCTCCAACTTCGAAAGTATGGACAACACCAGCTATTCACCCTTCTTTTCAATGCCACATTGTGTGAACTCCAAGACCAAGGATTTGAACTTGGTGACGAAGTCTTGGATGGTTTCGAAACTGCTTGGGCTGAGAGAGATCAACTCATTCTCAAGTTGGTGGCCCCTCAACTCATCATTCTTCCCAAATAGTGACTCAATCATGAGTTACACTTCATTTGAAGTCGTGAGACTGTCTATATGAAACAAGAGGTATCTTGAGATGCTAAGACAAAGCATGCCAACAAATTCATCCATTATGTTGAATAAATTTGACTTCTCTACTGCATAATTCAGCTCATTCTTAGTCCCCATGGTAAATCTGAAGAGACCCTTGGATCTTAGCTCGATTATCATTTCGGCCTTCCACTCGAATTAGTTGAATGGAGTGAGCAAGATGACATGAGACTACTCCATTTTGTAGCTTGCGAAATTGAAGAAAAAGAACATTGTAAACATGCAATGCAAACACTCAATCACTCAAGAGGGGGTGGGCACTCGCATGAAGTTGAGGGATCCTTTTGGTGCAATCGTGAAATGCGCAAGAATTGTGTAAATACAAAATGCGTGAGCGTTACTTAAAACTAGGCATGGGCGGACTCTGACCCTGCAATGTCAATTAAAATGTAGGCTAGGAGTCCAAAATGTGAGTGCGTTATAGTGATACAAAACACACGCGTATTTTGGTTAATATAAAAAAAAATAGTCCGCGCACCATGACACTGTTTTACCCACTGTTTCTTCAAAACGCGAATGCTCGAGCAATTTTGTCTTGCCAAAAATGCATTGGAGAAGCTCAACATGGCAGATTTGGGAGCTCAACGAGGGAAATTTCATCTTGCACGGAGGATTGGAAAGGTAAGCATCCAAATCCTTGCCTTAATTCATCATTAAACATTTAAATTTTGATGTTGCCCTAAACTATAAATCTTTGTAAATGAAATACCAAAACTAAAAATTATAAAATTTGTTATTTAACATATCTTAATTCCTCCCTAATATCAATCCCTTAATGAATTTTACATCCACCTTGTTAGACACAATGGCTCATTTCAATATCATATTCATCCATGAACTATGTACCAATCACATGCCATTCATCAAGTAAACACATCAACACATTGCACAAGAGACACAAGATATAATCTTTGTAATTTTTTCATTTTGTAATTTTGTCTCCATAATTTCCTCATCAAATAGGAAGCCGACTTGTCAATATTAAAATCAAATTTTGATTTGATTTCCATAAACACCTCATAAATTATAAATAAATATATATATATATATATATATATATATATGTATATATTTATTTAGACTTTCATTTTCCCACCTAAATGTGGTCTTCATACCCACATCATCACCATTTTCTTTTGCTTAGAGCATGCCCACATTAGCTTGTAACTCATGCCCACAAGGGCCATATTTATGCCTTTGAACATGCCTGTAGGTAGACCTTCTTCGATTGCGCACATGGGGGTCTTTGGCATACCTCCAGGATGCACGCAGCTTCCACAAACATGCTCGCATATGCATATTCAAGATGCCTGCATGTCACCTTGTCCACATGCCCGCATGTCCATCAACTTCATTCCTAGATGCCCGCAGATGCCATAAGAGATGCCCCCAATCTCCTTTCCAAGTGTCAACTTCAAGCTTCTTTGTTCACTTCATGCTTCTTTGTTCAGGTCACTTGTTATCTCCAAGTCATCCTTGTCCAGCGTATTAGGACCAACTCCAAATGACCACAGTATGGTTCATTTGGCTCATTAGGTGTGCCAATTCCCATCACCTTGTCTTTTGTCTTGTCTTTCCCATCCTTAACAAATAAAAATACATATCTTTGCCGCATCATCATGGTTTTTATGCATGCATGATATCCACCCTTATTCCCACAAGGTCCCATAATGTATGCCTGCAATGGTCATATGAAATGATATTTATGTTTGTAATGTATGCCTGAGATGATATTTATGTTTGCAATGTATTCGTTCTTGCACAAAGTTTGTACATTTTTCATTTTTGAGAGATGTCATTATAGAACATGTATACATTTTTAATTATTTGTTTTTATTTTATTTTTTGATTGCAGTGACGACCATGGATGCACACTTAGACATCCAAAGAGAAATTCAGAGGCTCAGAGAAATTCGAGCATCAATTACTATTGTTGATGATAGACATATTATGCTTGCATCCAATTTGGATGCAATGATAGAGACATTTATTAGGTCTGATGGTGCACTGGAAAATATTGCCACATTTAGAGAAAGAAAGAGGCAACAATATTAGGGTGGACTTAGCTACAAAGAAGTCAAGAAGTTGAAAATCTCAAAACAACATATATTTTCCCTCTTTAGAGATCAAAGGACGGGTGAAATCCCGAATGCAAACAAAAGGAACATTTCTATCGAGTGGTGTACATATCAACCATTCATAGATAACTGGATCGACCCATGGTACATGGTGTTTGATGCACCACCACAAAAAAACAGGTAAATGCCCCTATATTGTTTTAGAAAGATGTACGCATAATTTGTGATGGGGAAGCATGTTAACTATTTTGACATATTGGAGTACCAGGGCATTGGGATGGGGATGCCTCAACAATGTCCCAATGCAAGGCATATAGATCCCAATCGCCCAGTAGCTACACCTCGTAGGTAGCTACCCAGGACAAATGTGTCACCTGCACATCAGTTGGTCCTAGAGACACGAGAGTCCTTCCAGGTGGTTGTTCGCCATAGCACGTATCTTCAATGTACATACCAAGCAGGGCCATCAGAGCCACCATATATGGGTGGGTTAGAGATTCCACCTGTTGGTGGGGTAGGTCCATCACCTTCCAGTGGTGGAGGAGCATCTAGTAGTGGCCCTAGACCTTTACATAATGAGAACAGCCGAGAGTCGCACCCATGCATAGTATGCGGCCATCCTTGCTTTGGTCCTGCCCAAACAGATGATACCTTTACTGGATACTTTACACAGGTAAGTAAGTGGTTAATAATTTAGTTTCATTTGTAAATTATTTTTCCTTACTATACACATATATATAGATTGCTAATTTTTTTGATGACTTGAAAACTTGTAGTTTCTACAAGAAGGGCACAGGGTTGAAGACCTTTGCACCGATGATGCAGAGCACAGTCCACAGGATCATGCACCAGCACCAGAAGGGCCTGAGGGGCAAGAGGGGCAAGAGGCTCATGCACCAACACCGCCCGATGACGATGATGTTGTCATACTTTCAATGACAACATCTCACGCCGAGGTAACTATTTCAACATGACATTATTTTAATACATGAGTAAATCCAATTAACGATTTAGTGCCATTTGTAAACTATTTTTCCTTACTATGTACAAATATATAGATTGATAATATTTTTAATGATTTTAAAACTTGTAGTTGCTACCAGAAGGGCATGCGGGGAAATAGGCTGCTGCAATAGAACCTTCTGAGTTACAAGATGTTGTCATACCTTCAGCGACAACATCTCACGCTTAGGTAACTATTTCAACATGACATTATTTTAAGACATGTTAGTTTGTTACCACATGTTACTTAATTTATGGTACACGATCTAATATTTACAATTTTCTAAATTGTAGGTTGTAGATCCCCATCAGAGGGAAATTATTTCATCTAGTGATGTCCCCCCTAGTGGAGAGACAAGCGCTACACAGCCCATAGGGGATCTACAAGTGGCAGAACATTTCAGAGAGTTTATTGATGTATATAGTACATCGGTATGTATTTCACCATTGTCATTTTGTTAAAACATGGTATTTCATTGACCAATTCATTTCTAACTACGTCAGTATTCGTGATTGTGGCCACCAGCCTCTATACTTCATAGACTGTCAGCAGTTGGATCTCCTCGTAGTCCAAATGTGCAAAAGGAACAAGTGTATAAGAGAGGATCCACTCCTAGAAAGGGTGTGTATGTCTTCTATAGCAAACACATGAGAGATCCATAGTGCCGCATCTGCAATAAGAACAAGTCATACAGAGGTAACTATTTCAACAATCACAATGCATAGTATTTAACCATGTTACTATATTGTTTATTCATTCATGTCTAAGTATTTCCCCATTTGGTGATTGCAGCCACTAGCAGCAGAAGTGTCGTGCCCCTCTGCTCAATCCATGGTTCTAACCGGGTCTCCTCTTGTGGTGAGATGTTCATTAATGACCAAGTTTTTTTATTCAATTTACCCAAACATGTTGATCAATGTTGAATTGTTGAATTAATTGAGATATGATCTCTTATTTGCAGAGCAAAACTATAGTGAGGCCTTCCATGAGCACACCGCTCACATCTATACCCCATGAGGATTTGGTGAGTGTTTGTCATAAATAATTTGGCCATAAGTTAATTTTTTAAGTTTGTTAATGGTAGGGTAATAGTGCAGTTTTTTGATAAAAATAATGATTTATTTTTGCAGACTCCTAAGATGTAGAGTGATCGGGAGATGGTCGATAGAGGAAAGTTGGGGAAAAACAAGCGAAAGATTAATTTTTGATGTTGCATAGTCTTGTATATATGTATTTTGACATGTACATGCACACATTGTTGTATTTAGGGATACATGTACATTGACAGGCCATTTGAGGGCCAACTACTTTGCCATATTTTGTATTACAAACATTCGACTATCAATGCATGATACAATATATTCCATATTTTCTTTTGAGTTTCCACTTGTGCGAGTGATGATTTATCTCTTCTACAAATTGATAAATTATGCTATTGAAATTTATATAATTACATTTTAATCAATATTTATTCTCTTACATTTATTGCATTGATCAAGTAACATCTCACCATTGTCTTATGAAAACATTATCTTAATGGAAAAAACTAATAATATCTTTCAACAGTTCAATGAACTTAGCAGATGCATGCTAATTTGATAGCTAAACCAAAATTGTGTTTTTTGTGAACTCCAAGGGTTCATCTTTGGATTATTCATCTTGATACAATTAACACCTACAACCATCAGCCTATGTTTATGTGCATCCTCATGTTATTGGATTACTCATCTTGTGCATCCTCATGTGTGCATCCATTTTCCACTCGTGATAATGCAAAAGTAATCATACAGAATCCATGGAAAATGAAATACCTAACTAGTTTAATGATATTCCTTGATAATGTTGTTTTGATGAAGGAAAATAAGATGTTCATGGTCCTATGTTTGTAAAAGGGATGGATTATCCTCATATGAAAATGTATTTAAAATTGAATGTTCTTGATTGATACAAACAATGATGTAATGGTTGTTCATTGTGATTTGGAGCCGACCTTGCTTCAATTTATTCTTTATTTATTTATTTTTAATTTCATATGCATGCCCACACTGTCACAAGTTTGGGATTCCACACCAAATTTCAAGGGTTTAAAGAAGGGATCCATGTCATCAAAATCAATCATGTGCACCAAGCTACAATGTGCCATGTCATCATTCAAGTTCTTTAAGGGTATAATGGATTTACCATAATGAGTTAGGGCTTATCATGTTCATGGGGTTCTTCAAATGTTGTGGGCTTCAACAACATCCTGACCAAAATATGTAGCATGTAAAGGTTGCAAGACCACAAACACCACCAAATGTCCAAGGGCCCAATTTCACCAAGACAAAAACTTCATTAAAGTCATGAGCATGTTTGAAGGATTCTTCAAAATTTGTGTGGGATTCATGACCCCATTAAGTCACAAATGACCACAGAATGGGTCATTTGGCCCATTAGGTGTTCCAATGGCTCCAATGCCTACAAATGTGCCTTTTCATCAATGTTGGCTTATCATGCTTGATTGTCTTTAAGTCCTCCATGCTTGGTACTTGCCAGTATGTCACCGATGCTTTTTCATAAAGCTTTTGTCATCAATGCATTGTCCATATTATCAAGCCATGTCACCATCATACTAATCAATGTCTTCAAACTTGTCCATTGTCTTTGCCAACATCTTGCCTTTGTACCATGTCCATTTTCCATGTCAAAAACCTCTTGACCTTGGTCATGTCATCATACTCAACCTTTGTCATTAATGTTGTCATCAATGACAATCATATTCATCAAAACATTGCCTCCATTTTTTATTTGAAACTTTGAATGCTTAAAAATGACATTAATTACTCAAAATCCAAATATAGAGGAACACTAAGGAGTTGTTAAATGATGTGGCACACTAAGGACATAGAAATATACAAAGGGTGCAGTGTGGTAGGTTTGATTTTCAATCTTTGAATGTCTAGTTCTAGAATCAAAATAAAAAAATTTCAAAGTTGACCCCCATGTGAAAAAATTGCACACTCCCTTACTGAGCAAAACCCTAGTTTTGAAAATGGACCTACAATATGACACTTGTGCCATGGGACCAGAGGAGAGGGGAACCCCTAGCACTATCCTGATGTCCTGATTCCAACGGAGTCGACGATTTGTCAATCCGAGCCATAGTCGTCATTCTATGGCTCATTCCTTCTCTCATCCAAAAGGCCTTCAAGGACACCTGCTGGATACCTACCGGGGGGCATAGAATGACGGTCATGCAACAAAATTGGGTTCTGAAGAGTCCTGCAAGTGTGTCTAGGAAGGCTCTGGTTGGGAATTCTAGCCATAAGTGCCCGGTGGATGATTTTGCAAAGTTGACCCCCATGTGCAAAAATTGCACACTCCCTTACTGAGCAAAACCCTAGTTTCCAAAATGTACCTACAAGGTGACACCTAAGCCATGGGACCGGTGGATAGGAGCACCCCTAGCACTATCCCGATGTCTTGATTCCAGTGGAGTCAACAATTTTTCGATCTGAGCCACGATCGTCAGTCTATGGCTCGTTCTATCTTGCATCCAAAAGGCCTTCAGGAACACCTGCTGGATACCTACCGGGGGCATAGAATGATGGTTGTGCAACATAACTAGGTTCCACAGAGTCCTGCAAGTGTGTTTAGGAAGGCTCCAGCTGGGAACGCTAGCCATAAGTTCCCAGTGGATGATTTCGCGAAGTTGACCCCTATGTGCAAAAATTGCACACTCCCTTACTGAGCAAAACCCTAGTTTCCAAAATGTACCTAGAAGGTGACACTTGCGCCATTAGAATAAAGGAGAGGGGCACCCCTATCACTACCCCAACATCCTGAATCCAATGGAGACAACAGTTTATCGATCTGAGCCACCACCGTCATTCTATGGCTTGTTCTGTCTCACATCCAAAAGGCCTTCGAGGACACCTGTTGGATAACTACTGGGGGCATATAATTCCAACCGTGCAACAAAACTGGGTTCCGGGGAGTCCTGCAAGTGTGTCTAGGAAGGTTCCATCCGGGAGCGCTATCCATAAGTGCCCGGCAGATGATTTCACAAAGTTGACCTGCATGTGAAAAAATTGCACACTCCCTTACTGAGCAAAACCCTAGTTTCCAAAATGGACCTACAACGTGACACTTGGGCCATGAGACTAGAGGCGAGGGGCACCCCTAGCACTATCCTGACATCCTGAATCCAACGAAGTGGACGGTTTGTCAATCCGAGCCATGGTCGTCATTCTATAGCTCGTTCTGTCTTGCATCCAAAAGGCCTTCGGGGACACCTGCTGGATACCTACCAGGGGCATAGAATTCCAACCATGCAACAAAACCAGGTTCCGGGGAGTCCTATAAGTGTGTCTAGGAATGTTCCAACTAGAAACGCTAGCCATAAGTGCCCAGTGGATGATTTTGCAAAGTTGACCCCCATGTACAAAAATTGCATGGATGTGGAAGTTGTGTTTGCCATCTTTGACTCAAGTATGAGAAGGCGTGGCCATATCAGGCTCTTTAGGAATTGAAACATAGTATGATACAATCCCTAGGTATTGAATTCAATTAAAATTTTATCCCCATTGTGCTTTCTTAATGTGAAAAGCTTCCCCCCCATTAAGAGTATTCTCAAGCAAAAAATCCTTTCCATGTCTATCCTAGTTTTATTATGCAGTGTGTAGTTCATGAAACTCTAGTTGGTTTGTAATTTGTAAGTGTAGCTTAGGCATCTGGTTGAAACCCTAGTTTAAGAAATGAATGCACAAAGAAGTCACTAGGCCATGAGAACATCAGGAAGAGAGCCCCCTAAAGGTAATCGCATGATAGGAGACCAACGGAGTCGAAGGTTCATTGATCCTACCTCCGATTGTCGAGTTATGTCGAGTTGCAAGTCGCATGAAAATGTCGTTCAGGGACACTTGGTGACTTTCGGTCCGAGAGTGAAAAAACAAACAGAGCAGTAAGATTGCGTGTCGTTGTCTCCTGCAAGTGTGTATGGTACATGCTGACATGGGAACACTACCAACAGTGGCTCGGTGGAGGGTTTTGCAGAGTTGACCCACCAGTGCGATATTGCATTGAAGGCAACTAAGCAAAACCCTAGTTTACGAAATGAATGCACAAAGAAGTAACTAGGCCATGAGAACACGAGGGAGAGGGCCCTGTAGAGGTAATCACATGCCAGGAGACCAATGGAGTCGACAGTTCATCAATCCAACCTCCAGTTTCCGAGTTATGTCGAGTTGCAAGTCGCATGAAAATGTCGTTCAGGGCACTTGGTGACTTTTGGTCTGGGAATGAAAAGAAAACGGAGTAGCAAGATTGCATGTCGTTGGCTCCTGCAAGTGTATATGGGAAATGTCGACGTGGGAACACTACCAACATTGGATTAGTGGATGGTTTTGCAGAGTTGACCCACCAATGCGAGATTGCATTGAAGGAAACTGAGCAAAACCCTATTTTACGAAATGAATGCACAATGAAGTCACTGGGCCATGAGAACACTAGGGAGAGGGCCCTCTAGAAGTAATCGCATGCCAGGGGACCAATGGAGTAGACGGTTTGTTGATACGACTTCCAGTTGTCAATTTATGTCGAGTTGCAAGTCGCATGAAAATGTCGTTCAGGGACACTTGGTGACTTTCAGTATGGGAATGAAAAAGCAAACAGAAAAGCAAGATTGCATGCTGTTGGCTCCTACAAGTGTGTATGGGAAATGCTGACGTGGGAACACTACCAACACTGGCTCGGTGGAGGGTTTTGCAAAGTTGACCTAGCAATGCGAGATTGCATTGAAGGAAACTAAGCAAAACCCTAGTTCACGAAATCAATGCACAAAGAAGTCACTGGGCCATGAGAACACGAGGGAGAGGGCCTCCTAGAGGTAACCGCATGCCAGGGGACCAACAGAGTCGAGGGTTCGTCGATCTGACCTCTGGTTTTCGAGTTATGTCGAGTTGCAAGTCACATGAAATTGTCGTTCAGGGACACTTGGTGACTTTCGGTCCGTGAGCGAAAAAGAAAACGGAGCAGCAAGATTGCGTGCTGTTGGCTCCTACAAGTGTGTATGGCCAATGCCAACGTGGGAACACTATCAACACTGGCTCGGTGGAGGGTTTTGCAGAGTTGACCCACCAATGCAAGATTGCATTGAAGGAAACTGAGCAAAACCTTAGTTTACGAAATGAATGCACAAAGAAGTCATTGGTCCATGAGAACACGAGGGAGAGGGCCCCCTAGAGGTAATCGCACGACGGTTTTTCAATCCAACCTATGGTTGACGAGTTATGTCGAGTTGCAAGTCGCATGAAAATGCCGTTGAAACTAGCTCAATAGGGTCACAGGGGTGTTATTTCTCAAATTCATTTAAGTGGGTTGAGTAGAGTATTTCGGTCTTTTTAGGACCCGGACCAGCCAGTTGGTCTAGCCTGCTTGCACATCATGGATATCTCAGTCCAAAATTTATGTGATTTTAAATAGAGGAGCATGAGTGCCTTTGAACTAGGAAGAGCTAAAATGAGCTAGGTTGAGGGAAATAAATGCTATATTTTTTCACACAATCTAACGGAAAACGGATGCGGGATTGGGTGGGATAACTCCCTATAATGCCATAAATAAAAGAGTTCATCATTTAAAACATCAACGTAGCAGATGTTCAACCATCATCCAAGTGGCTTGCGTATACATCTAGAGTTTAATTTTAATTATTCATGTCATGTCCTAGGGATTCCCCTCTCCTCCAGTCTAATAATTATATTTGTGTGGATCATGTATGGGAATCTTATGGTGAAAAATGGGATGGTGATGGTGACAACATGGGTAGGAAGAGCACGGTGGTGATGTTCATGGTGGCATGTTGATGGCGACAATGACCATGGGGATAGTGATAATGAGCATGAAGATCGTGATGGTGCTAGTGAGCATGAAAATGGGCATGAGGATGTAGATATTATGGTTTACTTAGATGGGAGAAAAAACAAAGAAAATAAATCCATGAAGAAACATGTGCAATTTATCAAGTTGTACCAAGTCTATGCAATTTATCAATCTATGAAGGTATCAATGTATGGCTACAATAGTCAAAATATTAATGTCAATAATCAATGAGAACACGAAAAAAATCATAGCATACATGTACACCACATACCTATAACAAAGTACTTGATAAAACATGCAAACCACATACCAAATTACCTACCTATGGTAATTCGACTAGACCATCAGGATCACCTCGAATACCAATGGTTTCCTTTAACCTCTCATGCTTAGAATAAGGCAATAAGTATCATGCCTTTGATGAGTTCTTCCTTGGCATTGTTTGCATCTGGAGGTTTGTGCCAATAACTAATTTTTTATAATGGTATACAATCTCACCTGGTCTATAATCTTCATATGTATACCCTTTTCTATTTCCTGAGTGGGAAACCTGGTTCAAATATTCTCCCTTTATAACCATCAACCCAATCGAAAAATCAACTCCCTCAGAGTTCCGCAATGGGACATTTAGGGTTTGCTTCCCCTCTAAGCAATGTGCCAGCCAATAGTCAGTGCACCATGCATTGTGTCTCTGGAAAACCACTGCGTATATGTGCGCTGGAGAAAATATAGTTCCAACATTTTAGTCAACTAATTAGACACAACTAGTTGTCAAAAATATCAATAATATACAAAGCTAATTAGACACAAATAGTTGTCAAAAATATAAAAATATTAATCGAACCTAGTTGTACGAGATCTGATATGTGGTCATAGTCTGGTGAAATACTTGATTGGTCCTCCTCCAACAAGGATAATTATGTAGCTATCTGTCGACCAATGGAGAGTGATACACAATCCCAGCTATCAACCCATTCAATGGATTCACATCGTCCCATTCACCACTACTACATGGAGAACAAAAACATGACAGTTTCCTTGTCCACATTTCAAGTATAGCATTGTCTAGCATTCTAACTGAATGAAATTCACAAGATCCTTGGATGGTCTTGCACTCATATAACTGTTAATGATCTACATCCACCACCTCCCAAAAATATCTAACCACATGTGCTTTCCTGCTTGAGTGATCTTCCTGCCTTCTTGCTCCCTCCCCCATGACTGAAGCACACCATTCAATGATGGTTTCTTTATTTCGGATGATAGGTCCATCTGTGAACTTCATTTATTTCATGCGTAATGCAGTCTTTATGCACGCACCTGCTCCATCATGTTAACCTTTTCCATGTCCAGTCTCAAAATAGTTCCAAATATGTGTCACCTTGTGCCTTTTGTGGAGCATACACAACCATTGGAAGACACGGGCATTTTTGAATTTCTCTGCACAACCATTAGACCAAATCAATGTTGTTCCATTCGTATACTGTTATCCTTCAAGTGATTGTAGAACATTTGAAAGCTGTGTTGTACAAAATCCAAGTCGTGACACCTACCATCACTTATGTAGAAGGGATACTCCTTCAATATAACCCTGTTGTCTTCAATACTATCTGCTCCATGTCTATAGGTGATATGGACCCTTAGGATGACCTGGTCCAAGTGATAGTATTGACTTTGAATCTCATTTTGGGGTTGAAGAGTGTAGTTTTCTACAAAATCGACCACTAACAGGATAGTCCCGATTGGAAATGTATCCCTGCACATTCTAAATTGTTCATCTTTCCAACGAGCCACATGCACATGATTTACATATTGTTCTGTCTTTTCAAAGAATTCCTCCATGAATTCGCAAACCCGTATCTAGTAGATCAACAATAAATACATTATATCAATCGATTATTACATATGAAATTGCAATCTGAAGAAAAAATAGTATCCAATAGCTCATTACCAACCTGAGAAGTGACCAATTGTATTTTTTTTCTTTCGTTCCCTCCATCAATATCATACTTGACATATTTTAATGACTACAAGTTCACCTCCTGCTTCCCAAGTTCATGCTCATCGGTCACATGTATGCATTTTTCCAATAATACAAATCCACCACACCCTGGGCATGTCTCATCTATGCAAGTTTTTTGATAAAATGTGCAATTGTTTGGCCTGCTACACAAAATGCTATGAATAAAGTCTCTAGATGGCATCGATGGTAATGTAGCTGAGCATTCCTACACAAGAGTGTTATGCAATACACGAAAAATATATGTATATGTGTCATAATAGTAACCATACTCAATGTGGTATCGAAAACAACATGTGTTACGAATTGTGTTTATTTTAACATACCATGGTTTTCATTTTTCAAAGGATCTTTGGCCCAATTCAAGTTCGTTATGTTCATTCCTAAATCTATCATATAATTTTGTTTTTGTCATATCAAGAAAATGTTTAATGTGTGGCTCATGATCCTTTGAACACCTTCTCAATTTTAATACATCTTTTTGCTTGGAAGAGGGTATAGTGTTGTCATGCCAAAATACTTTCACTAATCCCTTTACTACATCAACGAGCTTCATATCAGAGTGTGGAATCCTACCAATGAAGGCCCAAACATCCATTTCACCGGTTTCAAGTTGTTATCTTCTAACACAATACCTATGAAGTGTCTTCACATTCAAATTAATAATTTTGGATGTAGGTTTAAGAAAACATAGTGCGCTAGTGTTTTTGCTCACGACTGATTGAGACAACACACGACGAGCCGCCTTGCGATCCTTTGAGAGAGATTTCTTTCCAATTCTACTAAATGCATCCACTAAAATTTTAACAATATGAGAACTTGGTTCTAACTTTTTGGTCATCTTTATCTGTTCTTCTAACAACAACCATAGAACTAGATTTTAACAATGATAAAAATAATTTGCACTTGTCACCATCATATTTAGAATCAAAAAAGTTTTCAAGTATTTGTCGAGTTTGATAAGCAATAGCACGTTTAGACAATGTACCTTCAAGTGAACTAATGAGAGTTTCATCAACCTGTATATGTTTCGGAGTTCTTTTGCGTGCAGTTGCTAATGGAGGTAAGGGTGTTGGAACTGGAGCATGTACAACATCACCAGGACGCTCCAACGTTTCAATAGGAGCCTCTTGTCTTTCATTCTCTTGGACAGTCTCCACAACATTTGCTTCTTCCATTGTAAATCCTCCACTCAATGCCTCTCTAACTTCATCGCTTGTATAACCACTACCCATCAAGTCATTCACTACCATATTCTGAGGTTGACTTGATGTTGGAATTGAAATGTTGGGTGCTTGTTCATCAAATGTTGTTGAAATTGAGGGCCCCTCTAGTCATTTCTTCGTGTTTCTTGAGGTGGATGGGTAGGAATGACCGTGGCATCATCTACGATTGGAATTGGATGAGTTTCCATGTAATTCCTTCGATTCCACATGTCCAATCTTTTATTTTCTCTAACTTCTTCCATGGTTTCTTGAGGCTTCTCTTTCCTTGCCGATTTCCTTTTTTGATTGCGTGACTTCCCCATGACCACAATGAGAAATACTAAGAAAATAGATTCTAGAGGTGTGCTCAACTATTCAAATATCCAAATTCTTTCTCAATTGTGAATATAGGTTCATCAAGCTTGTTCAATTGTCAATATAGATACTACCTCAATTGTGAATATAGATTCATCAATCTAGCTCAAATGTGAAAGTCAAGTTTCTAGCTCACTTGTGAATATAGAAAATTCTTCATTTGTGAATATAGATTCTTCAAGCTTGCTCAATAGTGAATGTATATTCTTCTTCAA
>BSBM01000247.1:1462500-1485000 GCA_027924585.1 Larix kaempferi
TCAAATTAGGCCCGTGACTAAATGAAGCTATCTAATTCTATGGTAGTCAAATTAGACCCATCACTAAATGAGGTTATCTAATGCAATAGTTGCAAGCTAATATTCATCATCGTCATCTTTCTCTCGCCCCCTTAATCTCCATCGAACACTTGAAAATATAAATTTGTGAAGATAATAACGTGCACGCGTTATGTACATACGGAACGCGAGCACGTTCGGTATAGACAAAACACACTCGTGTTTATTATAACATTAGGCACGAAAAAAAAAATTGAATTTAACTATAACACACACGCGTTATTTGAATTTAGACATAATGCACACGTGTTCCTGATCTCCTAATCACCCACTCCTCCCGCGTCCGCGTGTCAGCCACAGACCTATGTGGTTGGTTCGGACTTACCAAACGTGTGCTATGGAATTTACTAAACCATAGCTAATTAGACATTTCCACCATTTTTCTCAATAAGCCTGTTTTTCACCGCTCTCTACCGCATGACATACATGACCATTATTGACGAAAATTTAGGCATAGATAGAACTTTTTATGCAGATTCCAAATATGTAATTTTTTAAAAAAGATATTGAGATTTTCTATTTATTTCCTAATTTTCTTGTGTCATCACTCCTTGAGTCAAAAAACATACTGTTAGTGTTTATTCCGTAACTTTTTCATTTCACAACCATTTAAAAAAAAATTGTATGCTACACTAGTAGACAACGACCTCTACATGCTATAAAAAATCCAGGTCGAAATAACTGCATTAAGACCTTCAAAGGGTGCACCCACATTTGACGTACCGTTCTCAAGGTTTGATCACTTACATAATTAAAACAAATAGAAAATATTAACATTTAATTTTGGAAAAATAGTGTTGCACTAGTGCTACGGGTTCTATACATGTATACAAATTTTTGTAGCCCGAAACCGTCATTTAGGTAGTGAAAGGTTGCACCCACAAAAACATATACCTTATCATTTGCTAAAAAACAAAATTGACTATTAGAAAAAATGAAATTTGACATAGTTATGTAAGTTTTCATGACTTAAAACTTATATATTCGGAAACGTGACTCAATTTCCTACGTTTCATATTTTTTACTCGATCCAAGATATCTTGTGTTAGTATCTCAAAAAAACCAAGTAAGTTGATGGATGCCTGATTTTTCAGTTTTTGATTGCATCTAATGCGCCAAAAGTGACCCTCATTAGCTTGCATAGGCTCGGGTCCTAAACAGCTAATTCGAACTCTGCATTGGCAGAGGTCACATTCGGGAGCGCATCACACCCTAGGTAGACTCCAAAGGATTGCTCAAATGGCTTCAAGGAAATGGCCCCAGGGATTTCTGTGGTTTCTCCACTGCTTCTGGTGCACCTCTGAAGCAGTCTGGTTCGACTAGAAGCTCCAATAGCTCTGATACCATATTAAATTCAAATCATAGTAGGATCTACTAGCTAAATATATCCTCACATTCAAGAATTTGACTAAGTATACACGAAAACAATGTAAAAGAGGCACAATATACACACAAATGATCAAATAATAGGTTATTCTATTACTATCCAACCTAGAAATGAGTTACATGAACACCATTATATTACATTTGGGAAAAATTGTGAGCCTTAGGAGGCATCAAAATGAGCTACAAGTGGCTAGCTTACATTGGACCTCAATCCCCTCTAGGTTGACCATTAGTCTCCCAAATCACCTCAAACTGCCATGAATTCCTAATCTAAACATTGAGATGGCATGGGAGGACATTAATGATAGTAGCACATGAGTGGTGGAGGATTTGGTGGAGTGTAAGTGGCCTAGGATAGGCCAAAACTGCCAAAGAGGAGGAAAAATGACCACATTCAATGCATGGGTGGCTCAAGTCAAAATCAGATCCACAAAACAGGGGATAAGGGTAGGCTTCACGTAAGTAGTGGTAATAAATGAGGGTGGTGTCCATAAATGAGGGCCGCTTATTGACTGTTTGACCAAAATTGGGCACCTAAGTGGTGGAATTGGTCATTAATTGCCTAACAACGTTGGATAATCATCATTAACCTTTGCTTGAACCTTTAGACATCAAATTATCATCATGAGACTATGGTCCTAGGTGTAATAATGTTCTAACATTTTTATTTTGTATTTCACGCATATATCATAGTTTTCTATGATTTTTTTCATGTACAAGGATATTATAACTTTGATTCCTAATAATATCAAGTTATAGGTTTTCTTCTTTTGAACAATGAAATAAAATGAAGATTGAAAGGAGTGGAGATTGGGTGGTTAAATAGGGTAAAGGGACAAGGATCTAGAATAAAGATAGAAGAGTGGACAATGGAAAGAATTAATTAATCATTGATGTTGATAAAGAAACCCTAATTCTCAAAATTATTATTGCATGAGAGGAGCGAGGTGCTCTACAACCCAGCATGGGGGAGATGTTGTAAATGCTCGTTCCTAACAAAATAGTTAAAAAATTTCATGTCGCCTCATAAAATAAAAAATTATGGAAAGTATTTTAAAAAAATCCACGTTGACTCATAAAATAAAGAATTATGAAAAGTAATAAAAAATAGATGTTTGTTATTAAATAAAAACTTAAAACTTAAACCAGATCTATAAATTAAAAAAAAAAGAAATTACATCTTAAGAAATTGGATCCCTCTCGGTGCTTGATAAATCCGGTAAAAAGAGAGAGGAACTAATTAAATAATATGTAAATCAAGAAACCCTAAAACGAATAGGTATAATAATAGATTTAGGAAAGAAGTTGAAAATCAAATAATTTATTAAAAAGAAAAGAGGGCCTAAGAAGAGATAATAAATTAAAAGAGATAATAGAATGATTGAATTGAAAATAAATAAAATGAAGTTATCTTCCCCATTGAAATTGTTTGTTAGTGTACAACGTTTTATAAACCAAGAGGAGTAACAAATCGATAATTTTGGTTTGATTGAAGTAAATAAGATGTTTAAAGTGAAAATAATACTGGACTATGTGGATTTAGCTCTAGAATTTATTTTAATTGTAATAGATTTTGACTTTTTGATATTTATGTGTTTCATTATTAAAACTTTATTATTATTATTATTATTATTAATTGATTCCAACATTAATAATTATTTAAGTAATGTTTGTGTGTTTATTTTATTTAAAAAAGTATAGGGATGTTGTCACAATATTTATAAATTAATTTTAAGCTCACATCTATATTATGGGAGATTCAATTTCTTGAGATGTAAATTTTTTAATCTTATATATTTTACAAGTAAGAAAAAAGTTACACCTCAAAAAATTAAATGAGTATATTAAAGTTTATAATGATTAACATTTAATATAGTTTTATTTCATATTCTTGATATTATGATATGGAATATTATTTAGTAGAATATGATGATTTTGGATATTTATATTATTGATATTGTTGGTACAACATTAACTTTAATGAGTGTAATGATTAACAATATGCATTTTTATAAAAACTTAACTTTTTTAAGATTCTTAATTTAACATTATTATTATTATTGTTATTATTATTATCATATATTTTTAACTTGCCATTATTAATCTTAACTAGTTTAAATGACTAATTGGCCCCAACCTTAATCATTATTTAAGCAAAGTGTGTTTTTCTAATTTAACATCATCATCATTATTATTATTATTATTATTATATATATTTTAAATTATTTTTACCAGCCTAGATCCAAATCCTAGGCTCTATCAAGCCTCGAGAGGGATTAAATCTCCAACAAAATATTTATTACTTTTTATTTTTTATTGCATTTTATTAATGGCTCAATTACATATAACATTTATTACTTTTTACTTTTTATTAAATTTTATTATTTTTTACTTTTTATTATATTTTATTAATGGCCGACAATAATAGATCTCCCTAATATTACTACTTTTAACTTTTTATTATTTTATTAATAGGTCTCTCGGCGCAATTATTATTATTACCAGCATAAATCCATCTTAAACCCATATCTATCAACCACTGAGAGGGTTCCAATTTTTTGAGGTGTATTTCTTTTTTAAAATTTAATTTCTCTTGATTGATAGATCCGGGTTTAAGTTTTAAGTTTTTATTTAATACTTTCCATAATTTTATTTTTGTATTACATTTTAATTAATGGCTGACAATACATTTTAGTTTTTTACTTTTCATTACATTTTACAATTCATTAAAAACTTTCTATTACATTTTACTTTTTTTTTACATTTTAATTAATGTCAGACAATAATAAAGACAACCGCTACAAGAAACGTTACATGTTACAACATCTCCCCTGGGTTGCCCCATACTGGGCTGCCCCATACTGGGCTGTAGAGCACATCGTTTCACTCGGTGCAATTACAACATCTCCCCCATACTGAGCTGTAGAGCACCTCGTTTCACTCGGTGCAATTAATATGCATTTCGTTATTAAAACTAAAAAAATTGTTTCATTATTAAAAACTTAAATTATCATTTTGAAATTCTTAATTTTTTAAATTATTTTTATTATTATCATATATTTTTAACTTACCATTATTAGTCTTAACTAATTTAAACGACCAATTGGCCCCAACCTTGATCATTATTTAAGCAAAGTGTGAATGGCATATATCGGATGGAATACTAACAGTTTGGAATGACAAAGGCCAAGTTCAGACTTCCAAATTATAAATACAGGGATCTGAATTACGAACACTGGGGATTGAGAGGGAGCTAGGTACGATTACTTTCTCTTTCTGCTCTCTGTGTTGTTGTTGTTATTTTATTGTTGTTAATGCAAACAGATCAATATTTTATTGGACGAACATATGTTATAAAAAGAATTCAAAACAGGGGCTTATTTTGGATAAAATTTAAATAACCTTCCATCTAAAAAGGAAGATTAGGGTTTGACATTCGTCCTCAATATATATGATTTGTTTTGACATTGAGCAGAATTTTTATCATCAGTTATGTTTTCTTGTAAATGAGATTAAGATCAGATTATGTGTTTTCTTGCACAGGAAATATGTCTTTAGTCATCAAGTGCGGCGGTTAAGACATTAGTTCAGTTTAACATCAGTTAATATTTGCAAACAGAGGAGGAGAGAATTAGAGCGGTTGAGCACCATGAAGATGCCTCCATTCTCAGAAAGATGGAACGAGCTGAAGAAGATCGTTTGGAGATACCGTTGGTTCATGCTGACCATTTTAGCTGCTATAATTGGCATGTGGGCTTATATATTCTGTTTGAGCGGTCAATATGACCGCAGGAGTAGCAAACATAAGAAACTGTTCGGTTTCGGCATTTTCGGGATTGTAATTTCCTTTGTCGTCCCGGTATGTGTGCTGCTCGTTTGGTGCTGTTGCCCCGTTCGACCTAATCCCACTGCACCAAATCCTGTTCCCTTTGCACCACCTGTTCCAGACCCAAGCGTTCACTGTCATGTTCTCTTTATTGGACGATTGGCAGGAAATCTTGATGACCTCGAACGCTGAAAATTCCATGAACGTCTGCTTTGCATACATGTTAATTAATCTTGCTCGGAAGCAACACATATGTGGATATGACATGAGATGTTCAGCAGCGCTCTGTGTTCGATTACCCATTTTAATATTGAACATATTTTTGAACGATTATTTGCAAAAGTCGTTTTATGTTATTTTTTAATTGTTATTTGCTGTCATTTTTTAGTTATTCGCGAATAGTTTCACAGTCATTTAACTTGTGGCTAGTGAATATCGATAGGTCACAAGTTAATTGCTATAAACAAGATATATTTTACTTGTTCAACATGCTCAGTTGTAATGATATGTTGTTTATGACTAAGCTACATGTTACCTTTTTTAGTTAAATGGGTTGTCACTACATTTAGCTCCGTGTTACCTTGTTTTATCTGGTTGTATTTCATTTTTTTTAATTGTTTATTTCTAATTTGGATACCATATTAAATCCAAATCATAGTAGGATCTAATAGCTAAAGGTATCCTCACAATCAAGAATTTGACTAAGTATACACGAAAACAGTGTAAAAGAGTCACAATATACACACAAATGATCAAATAGAAGGTTATTCTATTACTATCCAACCCATAAATGAGTTGTGAATATTACATTTGGGAAAAATTATGTCTTAGGAGACATCAAAATGAGCTACAAGTGGCTAGCTTACATTGGACCTCAATCCCCTCTAGGTTGACCAATAATCTCCCAAATCACCTCAAAGTGTCACGAATTCCTAATCTAAACATGGGATGGCATGAGAGGAAATTAATGATGGTAGCACATGAGTGGTGGAGGATTTGGTGGAGTGTAAGTGGCCTAGGATAGGCCAAAAGTGCCAAAGAGGAGGCAAAATGACCACATTCAATGCATGAAGGCCTCAAGTCAAACTTAGATCCAAAAAAGAGGGGATAAGGGCAGGCCTCAGGTAAGTAATAGTAATAACTGACGGTGGTGGCCATAAATTAGGGCGCCTTACTAATTGTTTGACCAAAATTGGATGCCTAGGTGGTGGAATTGGTCATGAATTGCCTAACAAACTTGGATAAACATCATTAACCTTTGCTTGAACCTTTAGACATCAAATTATCATCATGAGACTATGCTCATAGGTGTAATAATGTTCTAACATTTTTATTTTTTATTTCACACATATATCATGTATCTTGAAGGGAAGATCATACTTTTCTATGATATTTTTCATGTACAAGGATATTATAACTTTGATTCCTAATTAATATCAAGTTATAAGTTTTCTTCTTTTGAAAAATAAAATAAAATGAAGATTGAAAAAAGTGGAGAAAGAATTAATTAATCATTGATGTTGATAAAGAAACCCTAATTCTCAAAATTATTATGCACCGAGAGGAGCGAGTATGGGGGAGATGTTGTAACGTTGGTTCCTAACAAAATAATTAAAAAATTTCTTGTGGACTCATAAAATGAAAAATTTTGAAAAGTAATAAAAAAATCGATTGTTTATAAAATAAAAACTTAAAACTTAAACTGAGATCTATAAATTAAAAAAAAAATTACACCTCATGAAATTGCTTAAATAATTATCAAGAAATTGAATAAACACACATCTATCAAGCATTATATTCAATTTCTTGAGATGTAAATTTTTTAATCTTAAATATTTTACAAGTAGGAAAAAAATTACACCTCAAAAAATTAGACGGGTATATTAAGATTCATAATGATTGACATTTAGTATAGTTTTACTTCATATTCTTGATATTATGATATGGTATATTATTTGGTAGAATATGATGATTTTGGATATTTATATTATTGATATTGTTGGTACAACATTAACTTTAATGAGTATAATGATTAACAACATGTATTTTTATAAAAACTTAACTATTTTAAAAGTCTTACTTTAACATTATAATTATAATTATAATTATTATTATTATTATATATTATATATTTTTAACTTCTTGTGTTTATTATTATTATGCATTTCTTTATTAAAACTAAAATAGTTGTTTTATTATAAAAACTTAAATTATCGTTTTGAAATTTTTAATTTTTTAAAATTATTTTTATTATTATCATATATTTTTAACTTGCCATTATTAATCTTAATTAGTTTAAACGACTAATTGGCCCCAACCTTGATCATTATTTAAGCAAAGTGTGTTTTCCCAATTTAGCATTATTATTATTATTATTATTATTATTATTATTATTATTATTATTATATATTTTTAAATTATTATTATTAGCCTAGATCCAAATCCGCGTCGAGAGAGATCAAATCTCCAACAAAATATTTATTACTTTTTACTTTTTATTACATTTTATTAATGGCCCACTTACATGTAACGTTACAAGATCTCCGTGATATTATTACTTTTTACTTTTTATTAAATTTTATTATTTTTTACTTTTTATTACATTTTATTAATAACCGACAATAATATCAACAGTTACAAGATCTCCCTCATATTATTACATTTTATTTTTTATTATTTTATTACTAACCGAGATCTCCCTCACAATTATTATTATTATTAATATGCATTTCTTTATTAAAACTAAAAAAATTATTTCATTATTAAAAACTTAAATTATCCTTTTAAAATTCTTAATTTTTAAAATTATTTTTATTATCATCATATGTTTTTAACTTACCATTATTAATCTTAACTAATTTAAACGCCTAATTGGCCCCAACCTTGATCATTATTTAAGCAAATTGTGAATGGCACATATCGGATGGAATACTAACAGTTTGGAATGACAAAGGCCAAGTTCAGACTTCCAAATTATAAATACAGGGATCTGAAATACGAAGACTGGGGATTGAGAGAGAGCTAGATACGATTACTTTCTCTTTCTACTTTCTGTGTTGTTGTTTTATTTTTGTTAATACAAACATATCAAAAAGAAGATTAGGGTTTAACATTCGTCCTGAATATATATGATTTGTTTTGACATTGAGCAGAATTTTTATCATCAGTTATGTTTTCTTGCGAATGAGATTAAGATCAGATTATGTGTTTTCTTGCACAGGGAATAAGTTTTTAGTCATCAAGTGCGGCGGTTAAGACATTAGTTCAGTTTAACATCATTTAATATTTGCAAACAGAGGACAGAATTAGAGCGGTTCAGCGCCATGAAGATTCCTCCATTCTCAGAAAGATGGAACGAGCTGAAGAAGATCGTTTGGAGATACCGTTGGTTCATGCTGACCATTTTAGCTGCTATAATTGGCATGTGGGCTTATATATTCTATTTGAGCGGTCAATATGACCACAGGAGTAGCAAACATAAGAAACTGTTCGGTTTTGGCATTTTTGGGATTGTAATTTCCTTTGTAGGCCCGATATGTGTGCTGCTCGTTTGGTGCTGTTGCCCCGTTCGACCTAATCCCACTGCACAAAATCCTGTTTCCTTTGTATTACCTGCTCCAGACCCAAGCGTTCACTGTCATGTTTTTTTATTGGACGATGGTGTAACATCCTTCAAATTTGGCTCTCATTACAACAATTACTATTATTAATGGTTGTAAATGTATTTGTAAATATGTAATTTATCCTCGTGAGGAGCTTAAAGCCAAGACCCCACTAATGGACTGTGAAAGTTTCCTTATTTTATTCTTCCCTAAGTCGTAAAGTTACTTTTTTCACCTCGAAAAACCTAAAGTAGTGTCGCAGCTAAAATCATATAAAGAAAGAAAGAAAGTTCGTCGCAATTACAAGTATGATGCGAGACCTACCATACAGAACAAATATCATATATATATATATATATATATCACCCAACTCTATCTTTAAAACTACTAAAAATAATACATATAATATATTTAGTTTTATATATGTATAAATACATATGATATATATATATATAGATACGAAGGATAAAATATAAAAAGAGTTTAGTGTTTTGCGAGTAAGATAGGAATAATATTATTAAAGAGGATTGCAGAAATAAAGACACCTTCAATCCTATAACAAATACTTGCTAGAGGTATCAAAAGTGTTTTTACAAATAGAGAAAATAATACCCTACTTTTTATGTATATTTTAGTATTTTAAAAAAAATATATGTATGTTTGGCTTTCAAAGTATTTAATATATATAAATATATTGCAACCTAAACTACACATGTGTTTTAGCTAAAGGGAAACTATTGCCATTTTAACACATAGTGTTATATTTGAAGTATAAATACAGATATATATTGAAATAGTATAGGTGAAATATATATATATAGATTTGTGTTAATTTAAGTTTCGTTTTGAGAGACTATCGTAAGAGACATTAAACAAAGATACTATATATATATTATCATGCCTTATATATATATTATCATGCCTTGTAGAAAAAAGGAATTTATCAATAAGCAGGGAAGTAGATTACAATTTATATATATATATATATATATATATATATATATATATTCTTCCTTTAAATAAGCGTGAGAGAGCACCATTATAGTTCGAGGTTCAATTAAAAAGGCCACTCGCTAAAACAATAGAGACATCTTTGGATACTTGTCTCCACGTGGAAGCATTGATGATAGCTGAAACTTTCATCTCTCAACCGTTTGATGAATGTGACACACTCTCTTAAAATATAGTTGGGGTGTTTGTCCCCTTGATCCACATAAAGTTTATGATTACAATCTTCGGTTGATCTCCATGATTGTGTGGGAAGGAGTGGAGCCTTAGTAATCTTCATTATTACTGCGATCACCTCTTAATACTTGGCAATCGTGGCATAAGGAGCACAATCTCCACGTTACAGATAGGAAACTAACTTATTGCGCCAAGGATGAGCTTTCAGAGGAGATTGTCCCATTCACTGTTACGGAGCACAACCAAAGTTGCCACAGGGCTTCATGTTTGGAAAAACCATACATGTTTTAAGTTTTAGGTCGAATGGGGGAAAATATGGGCTGCCACTTGGCGATTTACTTTTAATAGAAGAACCTTCTTAAAAGAACCGATGCTACCACATAAAACTTGCACGATCTCCACCAGAGTGGTTGTTAATCGGCAAGCCTCCAATTGGGGAAATGGTTTTCTGCGGTATAACTTATATAATTGGTTTTCTATACCGGGAAGGGGGACACGAAAAATCGATACTCAGGGAGTAGCTAAGCTTGGGAGAGAGTTTCAGTGGAAAAACAAAGAATGAAGAGGTCATTTTTTTATTTGGAAGAGAGGAGGGATTTAGAATCTGGGGGAATGCCGATGTCGAGATAGAACAATTAACACAAATAGAGATGCAATGTGGAGCAGAGCACAAAGGCTCGCTCTCATACACAAAGGAATGGCCAAACCAATTCAATTATTCATGGAGAAGTAGTTACAATATATAGATGACAACCATCATAACAAACCAGATCATAGATCCAAGAAAGGTGGATCTCAAACCAAACCATGCTAAGTATAGAAAGTACACATCAACTCAATCCCTGCCAATCTGCCTATCATTTCTACATTATTCCAACATACCCCCTTAACGTAGAAATGGATTTTCTACAACACCTAATTTCTGCTTAAGGATTTCAAAGTGAATTCTGCCAATGGGTTTTGTAAATATATCGGCGACATTATCACTTGTATTACAATACAGAAGTTTAATTTCCTTAGAATCAATCTTTTCTCTAACAAAGTGATGTTGCAGCTCAATGTGTTTTGTTCTTGCATGATAAACTGGGTTGTGTGCTAGCTTGACTGCACTTTGATTGTCACAATGTATATTTGTGGGTTCTGCTTGCTTTTCTCCAACATCTTCAAGAATCCTCCTCAACCATACAACTTCACATGTAGCACTAGACATGGCTTTATATTTAGCTTTTGTGGATGACAGAGAAACAGTTGGTTGTTTCTTGCTGTTCCATGCTACGACCCCTGATCCAATGTTGAATGCATATCCTGTAGTAGACCTTCTGTCATCAACGTTCCCTGCCCAGTCAGAGTTAGAAAATCCTACCAATTGAACATCAAACTTATCAGTATATAAAAGACCAAAGTTCATTGTCCCTTTCAGATATCTGAGGACCTTCTTTGCAGCCTTCCAATGGCTTTCATTTGGCTTAGCCATGAATTGACTAAGAATGCTGACTGCATATGAGATATCTGGCCTTGTAGTAGTGAGATAATTCAAACTTCCCACTAACTATCTATACAAATAACCATCTGCATCTTTTGTTCCATCTTGACTGCATAGCTTCACATTCTGTTCTAAAGGAATCACTGATTCTTTGCAATCACTCATATGGAATCTGCTCAATATTTCCTTCACATACTTACTTTGAGTGATCATAGTTTTACCAGATTCTTTCCATACTTCAAGTCCCAAGCAATAGTGAAGTTCACCAAGGTCTTTCATTTCAAATTCCTGTGATAACTGATTTTTGATTTCTGCAATCAACTTACATGCATTTCCTGTGATAATGAGATCATCAACATATAATGATATTAAGCAAACATTTCCTTCCTTATCTTTCTTGACATAAAGGTTAGGATCACTTTTGCTTTTCGCAAAGCCTTTCTGATTAAAGAAGGTATCAATCTTTATGTACCATGACCTAGGGGCCTGTTTCAAACCATAGATTGCTTCCTTTAACTTACATACAAGATGCTCCTGACCTTTCTGTACAAAGCCTTCAGGATGGACTAAGTACACTTCTTCTTTTAGTTCACCATTTAAGAAAGCAGATTTTACATCTAATTGATGGATATTCCAATTATGAGCTGTAGCTAATGCAACCAGAATTCTAATTGTGTTTAGTTTTGCTACTGGTGCAAAAGTTTCCTCAAAGTCAATTCCCTCCTGTTGAGCATAACCTTTGGAAACTAGTCTTGCTTTAAATCTGTCAATGCTACCATCTGATTTAAGCTTTAAACAGCCATTTACATCCTATGGGTGTTTTGTTCTCTGGTAACTCTGTTAATTCCCAAGTTTGATTCTTCATAATAAAGTTATATTCTTCATTCATAGCTTCAACCCATTCTTCTTTATCTTTGGCTTGTTTATAATTCATTGGTTCATTCATTGCATTGGACATTAAAGAATAGTCATCATACCTTGAAGGAGGACGAGTCTATCTTGAAGACCTTCTTAATCCTACATTGCCTGTAGGGGTACCATCCATTATCCTTCTGCTTTGTGCTGTATCTTCATCTGAACTGATAGAAGTGCTCATGCTGTTTCTGCTATTTTGAATGCTGCTGCTGCTTCCATTGCTTCTGCTATTCTGTTCCTGCTCCTTCTCTTGTGGCTATTCCACTTCCTGCTGCTGAATGATGGAATTTAATTTCACATATTCATTAGTAGAAGTATGTCCTTGATCATATTTGTCACTTGTATCTGCATGTTCATGGAACACTACATCTCTGCTAGCAATTAACTTATGAGAGCTAGGGTGAAATAGCTTATAAGCTTTATGATCATTGTGATATCCAACAAAGATACATTCAAAGGATTTAGCATCTAGTTTCCTTCTATCATCTTTTGGTATATGTGCAAAACCTTTACAACCAAAAATTCATAGATGCTTAACTTCAGGTTTATATCCATAAAGGACCTCAAATGGTGTTTGCAGATCTAATTTCTTTGTTGGACTTCTATTTTTCAAATATACAGCAGTATTAACAGCTTCAGCCCAAAAACCATTCGACATGTTCTTACCTTGGAGCATACTGCGAGCACATTTAACTAGTGTCCTGTTCTTTTGCTTAGCTACACCATTTTGCTGAGGAGTGTGGGATACTGTAAATTGTTGCTGGATTCCATTCTCCTTACAGTATTTCTTGAAAGCTCCAGACACGTACTCCCCTCCATTGTCAGATCTGAGAAATTTAATGTATTTTCCTGTCTGCTTTTCGACCATCATTCTGAACTCCTTGAAATATTCAAAGACATCTCCTTTTCTTATTATAAAATAGACCCATGTGTATCTAGATCTATCATCAATGAATGTTATAAAATATGATGCACCTCCTAATGATCTAGTCTGCATAGGTCCGCATACATCTGTATGGATTAATTCAAGCAGATCACTTTGTTTCTTCTCTTGATGTATTGGGAATGCATCTCGGTGTTGTTTTCCAAGTGCACAAGCACTACATTCTAAATGCACATTCTTTATAACAGGCAGACCTTCAACCATTAATTTGTTCTGAAGCAGCATAAGATCATGGTGATTAATGTGGCCAAACCTTTGATGCCAGAGTTCCTCTGTGGTGATGATCGTGGATGCCAGTGCTTGATGACTGCCTTTGCACACATCCAGCTTATATAGTCCTCCACATCTTGAACCTGTAGCAACAGTCTTGTAGTGGTCTCGAATGTCTTTGATACGACATTGGTATTTGCCAAACTCTACCTTTAGGTCATGTTCGGTTATGGTTGAAACAGAAATAAGATTCTTTTTAATACCAGGAACATACATAACATTATGTATCTGTTTCAATTCACCATTAGATAATTTCACCTTTACTTTTCCATAACCTTGAACTTTAAGTGACCTATTATCACCTAAATAGATGTGAGTGTCATTAAGATTCTCATTATATTCTTCGAACCATTCACTCCTACAAGACATATGTGAAGATGCACCTGAATCTATAAACCATGCATTCTTATCATCTGTCTCAGCAGACAGAGCATCCTAAGAAATAAATAATCTCAGATTTCTAAATTCATTTTCAGGAGTGTCTGTGTTTGCAAAATTCCCATTATGATTTGCATTGTGATTTCCATTGTAGCTTCTACCTTTATAATATTTCTTCTGATAATGATTTCTATTGAGGTGTCCTGGTTTGTCCCAATGATGACCATCTACATTATTTCTAGAATGATCAGTCTGAACCATACCTTTATGTTTTGAGTGAAATTTGCCTCTGTCTTCATTCCATGATCTAACTCTGTCTCCATGCCACTGTTTGCCTCTATCTCGGTTCCATGAACTGCCTCTGTCTCCATTCCATGGCCTGCCCCATGGTTTGCCTCTGTGCATATGTCGACGTCTTTCCATCAGTACGAGGTCAGAACCTCGAGCTTCGAGATCATAAGTTTTCATCCTTTCTTCTTCTTGAAGCAAAATACCTGTGATTTCTTCAAAATTTGGGGGTTTTTCTCTTGCTGCAAGTGCTGAAATAAAAACTTTGTAATCGGGATGCAAACCTTTTAGTGCGATAGTTACTTGATCGTACTATCTACTGCTTCACCTATAGCTTCCAAGTTATCACTTAGATCTTTGATATGAGAAATAAATTTACTTACCCCTTCATTTGCTTCCATCTTGATCGACAACAGTTTGGTCTTCAGAAACAAGATGCGATTTGCATCAGTTGTTTCATTTAGTGTTTTAAGCGTATCCCATGTCTTTTTAGACGTGTCACAATTTCTGATGTGAGGGATAATCTTGTCTTGCACAGACATTCACAGAGTCACCTTGGCTTTGGCTTCCCTTTTGTTCCAATCTGGAACAAGTGCAGGATCTGCAGGCTTCAACTTAGTGCCATTCACAATCGTCCAGCCACTGAATAATTCAAGATCAGTTTGCAGCTTAAATTTCCAGTTGACATAATTTTCTCCATTCAATTTGGAGGCCTCATTAATATATGTATCAGCCAACGGCTGTTGGGAGGCAGCAGCCATTGCACTTAAACTCAGAATAAAAAAATGCAATAGATACCTTTACATTGGTGATTTGCAGCCAGAGAATGCAGTACCGCCGTCGAGAAGACAACACTCGCGCGGTAGAAGCTTGGAAAAGCATGCGGTAGTTCTGTATTACCGCTTCCTGGACTACCTCTCCCTTGAGCATGCGTGAACCGCGGTAGTACCGGGCTTGGTTATATTGTAGACCCACGATACTATGAACTTATTTCCTGAGAGCAAGAGCTCTTCTTTCAATGCGTCGGGCTCCTTTCTTCTGTGGTGGCGATTGCTCCCCTATTAGCACAACGTTTTTCTTGGCAGCTGGGCGACTCCACTTTACGGCCCTTCCTCTGGCAACATTCAGACAACAACAATATTGGCTCTGGACGCCCCAAAATAAAGCATAACACCCGGGGAAATGAAACACTGGACGCAAAACTTCACAGCCTCCAACAGTAAAGATTTGCACGAACACAGTTTTTGATAATAGGCTGGGAAAATATTCATCGGGCGAGTTGGCGTTGTTGATATTTGCTGGAGCAGCAGAAACCCCAACCTTTGGCTGCCACTCGGAAGAACGTGACAAGCTAATATTAGTCACCAATACCGTTTCCAGAGATCAATAATAGAACCCTTGTCCAGAATGAATCTGTGTCCAAGACTCCAAAATAATCCCTCGCCTCCTCTGGAAACATATGTCCAAGTTTCTCATTAGGATCTGCACGGTGATGGGCGCACCTCGTAGCCTCTCACAATACCACTCACGGCTTTCACAACAATTCACATCGGGGGCTCGACGCATAGGTTCACGGCTTTCTGACAGGAGCTTTCAACAGGTCATGTCTTTCTGCCTTCTCAAACACTTGCGGCTCCTTTTCTTGTCACAATCTCGGATCCCACGATTTCCATAGTCTGCTTCTTCTCCACACACTGGCAGCTGGGTGTGTTCCTCCAACCTCAGCTCTGATACCAAATTAACACAAATAGAGATGCAATGTGGAGCAGAGCACAAAGGCTCTCTCTCATACACAAAGGAATGGCCAAACCAATTCAATTATTCATAGAGAAGTAGTTACAATATATAGATGACAACCCTCATAACAAACCAGATCATAAATCCAAGAAAGGTGGATCTCAAACCAAACCATGCTAAGTATAGAAAGTACACATCAACTCAATCCATGCCAATCTGCCTATCATTTCTACATTATTCCAACAAGAACTTAATCTCTGCGGAGCTTGGTATGGAAGAGGAGTAGGTTATCTGCTCCTCTTCGGAGTTGGAGCCACATTATATTCGATAAGCTTTGATCCCGGCATAGAGATGGGAAGGGGCGAAACTGTGAGAGAGGGAATTCGGGTGGCATTATTGTGGAGCTCTTAGTATGAAAGGGAAGTCTGGACGGAATGTAGAAGTGGCTGACTGACAGCTTGATCGAAGCTAGATGATGGAGGATGAAGGGTCAACAGAAATGCAACCTGATAGTAGAGTGGATCTCCTAGCTACTAAGTGCGATAAGGTAAAACTGACGTGAAAATTAGTGCATTTATTTCTGTATCATTCATTTAATAACTCTGTTGACCTAATTCGATTCATGGTTGGATCCCTATTTATCTTATGATGTCTTTTGGAAAATCATAGGCCTATAGATTTTCACTGAGATACGGCCATAGTTCCTGATTGTATTGATATGTTATACCTTTCATGCATCTTAGAGTTAGAACCTGCTCCTGATTTTCAAAAGAGGTACCATCGCCCTACGCATTTGTTGGTTGTAGTTAACCCAGGTTTCACACCGATGTTACATTACGTTGGGAAGTGCTAATTTATTTTTGTTTGCAATACTGTGACAGCCCTTTAGATACATACATTTATTAAATAAAAGACGATTCACAAAGAGAGTCCAATCCTCTTGACCCGATCTAAGGTTGGGACAGCTTAAGTCTCATCGATTTAAGATCAGCTTTCTTATAAAATCCTTGTGATTTTGCATCATAGGTACGGTGATCTCCGAGGTTACACACATACTTATGATATCTATCTACATCTATTTATATATATATATAAAAGATCCGTTAGTAATATTGTTGATCCGTTTATTATAACATTGTTTCATATATGAAATATCTTAAATATGACTTAATTGTTACTATTTTGTAATAGTCAAAAAGAGTGCTAACCTTATTTATTAAGTTGTAAACATATTTTCTTTTAATCTATAGATAGGAAAAAGATATAGTCCTAATCCTTGTTTTAGTAAACTAAGTGGTGAAGATAATCTTGGCCTTAGATTAGAAATTATATTATTTCCCTCGATTGTCTTAGTGACTTGTCTAAAACAAAATATACTATAAGAATATGCTATAGTTCATACAACTAAGGATATAAAAATTTATGTTGGAATTAAAGAAGACTCTCACATTCAAGCATAAGAGAACTTTAGCCTTAGTATTGCTTATACAAAAGATGAATAAAGTGGGTTTATATATATATTAATTGAATAATAATATAAATGATTTGTATTAAGGGAAGAAAGTTATATTTATGCTATTCTTGTTTAAATCCTTTAGTTATATTGAATAGGGACTAAGGTTTACGTCTAATCAAAAGTAAATATATCCATTATTTTATTTAAAGGTGTGGAAATTAGTAGGGTTTTATGAATATTCTTTTATATGTATAAATAGACCTTATGAGAATATTGATTTCCTTGGTAAATAACCTGATTATATTATATTGTCAAACAAATATTTTCAGAGAGAAAGGAAGACAACGGATATTTTTCCTTAAATAATTTATATATAGATAGATAAATATATCTTTTCTTAGTTAGCAAAATCGTGGATGATATACATTTTTCTATGACCAAGGAAGAAGGGTAAAGCCCTAGCAATATGAAGGAAACTTCAAGCTTAGGATTCAAACTATGTATAAGACCATTTAAGGTTTGACACATAACATTTAAAGTTAAGAGAACTTTAGCTTTTAGTCTCCAATTACTATATAAATATTTTAGTTATATATTATAATTCCAAGTTGTTTGATTTATTTGATGATCATCATAATATGTATATGTTATAACTCTTAAAGATAAGAGGAATAATTAAAAGGTATAACATATTGGTAGAGTTTGGGTCTAGGGAGACGTTGTTGTTAATAACTTACTTAAAAGTTTATGATGTTACACATAAACTTTTAAGAGAATTTTTATGGTGGAAAACTCTCAAGGAAATTGTTGTCTTCATGACAATTGTATGGTTTTCCTCTCATATGAGTTATTTTAATGTTTATAACACATTTGTTGAATGCATCTTGGCAAGGGGTATTTCATGTTAAATGTTGTTAAAAGATATTTCATGTTAAAAGTTGTTTAAAGGATATTTCATGTGTTCAAAATGAGGACCATAAAGATGTAAGTATTATTTGGTTCAAGTTTGCAAATCCTCATTTTAGAATGGTAGTATTTAAAGATGTGTTAGT
Organism: Larix kaempferi; assembly: GCA_027924585.1. Lineage (NCBI taxonomy): Eukaryota > Viridiplantae > Streptophyta > Pinopsida > Pinales > Pinaceae > Larix > Larix kaempferi. The sequence goes on from BSBM01000247.1 coordinate 1,481,100, forward strand.
ATGTTATCAATTGCTTGAAAGGTTTCTATGGTTGAAGTTATATTATGCAAACATAGTATACAATTAATTTGGCCCTTTACATACAAAGGTTTCATATGAGGGCCAATGAAGTGCATAAGAATCACTTAAGATAAAAAGGTAAATTCCACCTGTTGTAAGTATGTACTAAAACCCTTGCATAGATTTTCAATGATAATGTTTATGAAGCATTATATGCTGCATTTATTACATAGAAAAATTAGATATTGATTATATATTTATAATTCCGCAAAGCATTTTTAATGGTGATTAGACCTTTTGGAAGGGAAATAAGACCACTTAGAAAAATTTTAAATTTTTACAAATTTGGGTACGTGACAAATGGTATCAGAGCACTAGGTTAAAACACTCGGGCCTATTGGGCTCAACATGAATTGAGTAAAACATGAAAGTTGATAAACTAATCACTTAGTTGTTTCGTTGGTTTTGATGCATGGACACGAATGTACGAGGGAGTAATGTTGGTGGCATTTAAAACTTTCAAGTTCTCCAAAAGAGTAAAAGACAAGTACTCCACCATTGTTTTCTTGCAAAATTTTTTGAATCAGGTATATTTTCTTGTATTATGAGTTTTTCTTTTACTACATACGAATACTTATATTGTCGTATGGTATTATTCTAAAAGTGTAGTTGTGTAAAATGTTGGTAACATACCGCTTATTTATAAAATTGAAAATTTCGTAGAAACATCATTTAACTCCGCATTCTAGTTGTCCAAATTCTATTACCTATGGAAATCATTAAGTTAAAAGTATACTGTGATTAATTAAACTACGAAGAAGTAAAATTGTTCGGTTTAGCAAAAGTTACTTGAACACATTCAGTGTCTATGCATAGTTGTTATGACAAGATTCATATAATGTTTAGAAGATGGTCAAATAGAGCAATTGTTGGTAGAGGTTATAATTATTTAAACTACTTCTTTGAAATAAAAGTTAGTTCTCAAACGTTAAAAGTTAAAAGGTGCATCCTTGTACTTAGATTTATGAGAGCATGCTTAAAAACACAAAGGTGTATACGGTCATTCTTTCAGTATAAGATCCAATAGAATAGACTTCATATAGGATATAACAATGATAGCTAGAATGGATGTGGCATACTAGGTTACATAATATGTTAAAAGGGCACATATAAATTCGTGTGATGAAATGACGAAGTGTTTTTAATATTTTTGCTTATGGAAAATTGTCACTTTATTACTTAACAATACTTGTATTCCATTTCGGAAGTTCTTATCGTTATTAGAATGCCAAGGAATTAGGCTAAAGATATATTGAGGTAGCACTATTTTCTAGGTGTTTAAGTAAACTTATTTTGGAATGCATAAGAATCTAATTATTTCTTTCATAAATAGACAATTGATAGAGACTATTTTCTAATAAAAGATTGATGTGCATCGAATTAAAAGGATCTTATTAAGTAGTACAAATTTGATTATTGGGAATAAAGAATCCTAACCTTGTTATGATTGATTGAGCACATGATCTTTTGAAAGTTATTAGAATCCTTGGGTGATTGTCTACCTTGCAGGTTCAACATGTTATTTCATCTCTTAAAGGTAATTATCATTTAATTCTATACATGCTGAGTTAATATCCTTTAGTTAAAATGCAGAAGAAAAAGTTTGAATTTTTTATTTGTTTACGATTCTGTATACTGTTGGCAAAATGTTTACCAATCTCCTAGGTGGAATGGGGTCTGGGGTAGAAGGAAATGGACATGTGGCAGTATCATGATGCAACTAACTAGTTGTGGTATGGGAAAACTCCCTTGAAATGTGGTCATAGTGCCCTAGAAGGTGGGACTGGAGCTCGAGGCTAATTTATTGAAAACTGACCACTAAATACCTAGGCAATCTTTATAAAGCCATTGAATTTTGGACTGAGGTTCATCACTTTTCCTGACGAGGAAATTTACCTCGGGGTTTTGCTGTGGTAGCACCCAAGAGATTCCATGAGGGGATATGCTATGTTTTTTATCATGGTGTAAGTCTGCCTATTATACTAATGAGTGCAGAAGTTTTACATTGCTGAGTGCAGAAGGCATGTTTTGAGTGCAGAAGTTTTACATTGCCGAGGGCAAAAGGCATGTTTTGAGTGCAGAAGTTTTACATTGCTGAGTGCAGAAGGCATGTTTTGAGTGCAGAAGTTTTACATTGAGTGCAGAAGTTTTACATTGCTGAGTGCAGAAGGCATGTTTTGAGTGCATAAGGCATGTTATCTATCTTTTCTATAGCTGTTAAAATGTATTGATCTTGTGACGATGTTTCTTTTTCGAAAAATATGCTATGTTATGAGTTGACTGTCGTGTTCTTGCTGGAAGTATGCATATGTTATTTCTAATGAGTTTCCAGAGGGCTCATGTTTGTATGCAAGTCTCTATGATTGATGATATACAAAAGAGCGTTATGTATGCAAGTGTTCATGATTGCTGGAAATACATAAGAGTTATGAATGGAAGTCTCCATGATTGCTGAAGATCAAAGAGGTTTGATGATTACAAAGTTCTGTTGAAAGAATTGTTTTATGATATGAGAAAATGATAATGATTGTCTTGTAACTAGACTATAAGATGTATTTATGTATAAATGTTATGAATGCTAGAATAAGCAAGTATTCCCTCAAAGATGAGGAAGAATGATGAACGCTTATTGTTTTGAAATTTTGTATACTCATGTTGTACTAAGGACATTGGGAGATCTGGTATGATCTGTGTAAATGTGCAGGTTATAAGTAAAAAGATCTTGAGGAAATCACAAAAATTATGAAGACGACCAAAGCATAAGAACAAAAGTAAGCAAAAGACGGTGTATGGATGCAAAAGACAAACCGTTGAACACCGAGGATGGTGTTATCTTTAAGGGGTTGAGTATGTAACATCCCTCAAATCTGGCCCTCATTACAACTATTACTATTACTAATGATTGTAAATGTATTTGTAAATATGTAATTGGCCCTCGTGAGGAGCTCAAGGCCAAGGCCCCACTAGTGGAATGCGAAAGTTTCCTTATTTTATTCTTCCCTAAGTCGTAAAGTTACCTTTTTCACCTAGGAAAACCTAAGGTAGTGTCGCAGCTAAAATCATGTAAAGAAAGAAAGAAAGGTTGTCACAACTACAAATATGATGCGAGACCTACCATAGAAAAGTAATATCATATATATATATCTATATATATCACCTAACTCTATCTCTAAAATTACTAAAAATAATACATATAATATATTTAGTTTTATATATGTATAAATACATATGATATATATATAAATACGAAGGATAAAATATAAAAAGAGTTTAGTGTTTTGCCAGTAAGGAAGATAGGAGTAATATTATTAAAGAGGATTGCAGAAATAAAAACACCTTCAATCCTATAACAAATACTTGCTAGAGGTATCAAAAGTGTTTTTAGAAATAGAGAAAATAATACCCTATAACAAATACTTGCTAGAGGTATCAAAAGTGTTTTTAGAAATAGAGAAAATAATACCCTACTTTTATGTATATTTTAGTATTTTTTTTTTAAAACATATGTATGTTTGGGTTTCAACCTATTTAATATGTATAAATATATTGCAACCTAAACTACACATGTGTTTTAGCTAAGGGAAACTATTGCCATTTTAACACATAGTGTTATATTTCAAGTATAAATATAGATATATATTGACATAGTATAGGTGAAATATATATATATAGATTTGTGTTAATTTAAGTTTCGTTTTGAGAGACTATCGTAAGAAATATTAAACAAAGATACTATATATATTATATACCTTCTAGAAAAAAGAATTTATCAATCAGCAGGGACGTAGATTATAATTTATATATATATATATATATATATATTTATATATATATATTTCCT